>JAODUO010001726.1:52500-72500 GCA_025642075.2 Ridgeia piscesae
CAATCTCGTTGTACTATGGCGTACAAATGTTTTACCCACTGCCCGCTTATATATTACGATTTATACATGTTCTACTGCAAACATTTGCCTGCAAGTTGACATTTTGACTATGCAAAGTGGCTAAAAGGCTGATGAACAGATCGATAATCACGTGAATTTTGGAGCATTAATTTAGATGTTGCGTGCGCGAGGCTATATTACAATATTACAGGGAAATCTATATGGGGTCAACTATAGCAAATTAATGGATCATGATGACAGCTTGGTACTCGATATAACAAGGATGACTAATTTGTTTCCGATGGTGAATGCGATCATACATGAATAGTTTGCCTGTTCATGTGTTTGGCTCTCCAATACTAGTCATTTGACATTACGCAATTTTTTTCATTCATCGTACATGGTGGCTATTATGCATATGACACATGAATCATAGCTTTGTTGTTAGTACGATACATACTTTCTTACTGGTACTTATTTAATATTTCGCAAATTACCAAACCGCATAAACTAACACGGCACATATGGATGGCGAGTATCTATTAACGGTCAGATGACTTACACTTAACAGACGACCTTTAATGATTCACAGATAGATAAGGTACTCATTTAGTCCTATGATGTACTCTAACGTGAGGATAGATAGCACACATTGCATGACCAAGTGTCTATTATTGATTCTTGGTAAAATGTTGTAAGTTGACTCACGATCATATGACGTTCGTGGTCTCATGACGATTCGTTGAATCACGATTATATGAAGTACACTGATTCGCAGTTAAAAAAGCAAATTGACTAATGGTCAAAATTTGATGACGTATAATGAGTCGATGTCAATTGACCTACACTGAATCACGGTAACATGACGCCAACTGATACAGAGTGATGTGACGTAGATTCACAGTAAGATGACGTGCAATGGTTTACGATCAAATGATGCACGTTCAGATTACGTCAACTGAATCACGGTCAGATGACGTATCTTGATCCATGGTAAGTTGACGTACACTTACGAGCAAACCGCTCATGATCTGAAATCGTATATCATTGCACGGTTAAATGACATATATTGAAATGCAGACAGGCTATGTAGAAACAATTCATTGGATGCAGGACAAGCTGTGTACAGCGTCATTGTCACTAAGAAACATCGTACGGTAATATATCGCAGTACTCTGAGTCTAACTGAACAGGTTTGACGAATAGCAGCGATCATCCATTATAAATCGCAATTCACTGGAGAGTGGCTATTTTCTCTAGAAGAATGCAATATCATCGACGGCCGTCACACAATCGATGCAGTGTACGACCCAGTTCGGCATTTGCGTCATGTCTTTCATCAAAGTTGTCAACTGTTTTTCCTTCATCCACATTTTAAACAAATCTTCGAAGAAACATGCGAATTCCGTTCGGAGCAGTTCTTGCATGATATATGCCCAAAGTCATCGTAGTTGCTTGTAGTTTGTTTCACCATAAACAAATATAATGTAAATTGGAAAGTTAGTAACTTAATAATTAATATTGCCAATAGAACCTCTTCACAACTAGATTGTATTGTGGCCATAAAAATGAAATCAACAACACATACGGGCTAACAAGAACAGGTGAGATGAGGAAACAACAGTGCTAAAGTGTCAGAGAAAACCATTTGACAGAAATGCACCCTATGGTTTTTGTAAACTCGCATAGTGATACATGTAAGAACTTTATTACTTGATGTCTTCAATAGTGGATCTATAGATGTTCTATCCTAAGAACGGTTTAGTTGATTTGGACTCATCGAGTCTTAGAACAAATTTGACTGTCCAAACTTTGAGCAACTCTGGTAATTTGCAAAAATGCAAGATGACCACTGGTCATATCTTAAAAATACTGTAGAACCACCTGTTTTTAGAATTATGTATAATACCTCTTTTTAGGGGTATTTAATAATAATAATAACTGTATTTATGCAATAAATCCAAAGTAGTCATCTGTTCAAAAGTGTTTACAGTACAATATTCGATAGAATAAAATATAACACGTTTTCTTCTTCTTCGCCTTTTCCCACCAGGTGGGGTCAGCGGCCCGAATTCTTAATTTCCAGAATGTTCTGTCCTGGGCATCCTCCGGGGTGATCCGCAGTTCCTGCATATACCTTCCGACGCAATCCATCCATCTCCCTCGTGGTCTTTTTCCTGGAACTCTCATGTCAACAATTGCTCTCACTTCGTTGTTTTCTTCCATTCTCTGCATGTGTCCATACCAGCGTAGTCTCATTTCTCTGACTTTATCTTGTATGCTATTCACTCCTGCGCTCCTTTCTGATGTCCACACTCTTTACTTTGTCTCTCAGGTTACACCTTTAATTCTTCTCAACATCCTCATCTCTGTTTTCTCGAGAATCTGTTCCTCCTTCTTTCTAACTGTCCAACATTCTGCTCCATACAGAAGTACTGGTCTAATGACAGTCATGTAGAGCTTGATATTTAATTTCTTTGTCATTTTCTTGTCACTGATAACTCCGGATAGGTCTCTCCACTTGCCCCACGCTGCACTACCTCTTGCTCTTACTGCTTTCTCTGATCCTCCATCTTCTCTGTTTTCTACATTTAGTAGGTTGCTGAAATATTCTCTCCACCTCTCTTTGATCTTTACCTCGTCTGTTAACATCTCCCCTATTTGGTCTTTAATCACATTCACTTCCCCAATGTATCTTTTTCATCTTGCCCTTTGTTTTGACACATTGTAGATCACGCGCTTACCATCCTCTGTCCCATGTCATACCACTCTTTGTATGCCTCGTGTTTAGCTTTGGCTACTGCAGCTTTTGCCTCTCTCTTCGTGTTCTTATACGCCTCCTTCAGTTCGTTTCCACCCTGCATCTGCCATTTCTTGAATGCATCCTTTTTTCCTTCTCAGGCTCTCCTGTACCTCTTCATTCCACCACCAATTCTACTTCTCTAGGTGTTTCCCTCCTTTGGTGGCTCCACATATCTCTTCTGCTGCCCTCATGACGACTTTCTTAAATATTTTCCAACTTTCTTCTGCATTAGTGTCTGCCTCCAGCTGGTATTCCTCTTCCACTTTGTCTCTGCATTCCTTCACTTTTTCTCCCTCCAGAGTCCAGATCTTAATCCTCTTTTCTCTGGTCCTTCTATGTTTTTCTTCTTTTGTCCTCAGGACTGCACATAGCAGCCAATGCTGAGATACAACCTCCTCTCCTGGTATTACCTTGCAGTATCGCATTTCTTTCAGATCAGCTCTTCGTGTCATGATGAAATCAATTTGTGACCTGTTCCCTCCACTCTTATGAGTGATTAGATGCTCTTCCTTGTTGTTGAAGAAAGTGTTTACTAGTGCCAAGTCTACGCTCTCCATGCTATGGTCGAATGCCCTCCCTCACATCAACCACAGTTATAAGCGGTGGGCTTAGCCTTTGATCTTCCTCGACAGGTCTGCAAGGCAGCAGAGGTGTTTTTTTTCTTGTGACACCATCACCTGGATTTACATTCAGGATTAACTCCTCTAGCCCTTCTATTGAACAGGTAAGCAAGGCAGCGGATGTTTTAAATAAGAGTTTTCCTTCTCCTAGATAGGCTACCTTCCCTGCTTGACGAGCCCTATCTACCCGAAACGTCTGGTTTTGAGGCGCCAGATATTCCCGCCTTCGCCCCTCAGCATATTTCATTGTTTGTCTCATAAGTATGTAGCTACTGTATGGCCCTCCACAGATCTGTTTGGTGATCCTGAAGACCATGCTTATTCTGGGTGTGCCGCAGCTGGGTTGTCCATGTAGACTCTTTTGTATGTTCTTGCATTCCTTTTCACCTGCTAGCCTGCATCACTGTAGATTGTACGTTGTCTTTCACACATAATTACCTAATGCAAACATTTTTCTCAGAGAGAAACCCGAATGCCAATATTAGTAAGGAGGGAAGGAGAGAGAGGAGGGAGAGGGAGAGGGAGAGGGAGAGGGAGAGAGAGGGAGAGGGAGAGGAGAGGGAGAGGGAGAGGAGAGAGGGAGAGGGAGAGGGAGAGGGAGAGGGAGAGGAGAGGGAGAGGGAAGGAGGGAGAGGGAGAGGGAGAGAGGGAGAGGAGAGGGAGGGGAGAGGGAGAGGGCAAAGAGAGGCAGAGGCAGAGGCAGAGGCAGAGGCAGAGGCAGAGGCAGAGGCAGAGGCAGAGGCAGAGGCAGAGGCAGAGGCAGAGGCAGAGGCAGAGGCAGAGGCAGAGGCAGAGGCAGAGGCAGAGGCAGAGGCAGAGGCAGAGGCAGAGGCAGAGGCAGAGGCAGAGGCAGAGGCAGAGGCAGAGGCAGAGGCAGAGGCAGAGGCAGAGGCAGAGGCAGAGGCAGAGGCAGAGGCAGAGGCAGAGGCAGAGGCAGAGGCAGAGGCAGAGGCAGAGGCAGAGGCAGAGGCAGAGGCAGAGAGAGCAGAGGCAGAGGCAGGAGGCAGGGGGAGCAGAGAGGCAGAGGCAGAGGCAGAGAGGCAAAGGGAGAGCGGCAGAGGCAGTGGCAGAGCAGAGGCAGTGGCAGAGGCAGAGGCAGCAGAGGCAGAGGCAGAGGCAGAGGCAGAGGCAGAGGCAGAGGCAGAGGCAGAGGCAGAGGCAGAGGCAGAGGCAGAGGCAGAGGCAGAGGCAGAGGCAGAGGCAGAGGCAGAGGCAGAGGCAGAGGCAGAGGCAGAGGCAGAGGCAGAGGCAGAGGCAGAGCAGAGAGAGGCAGAGGCAGAGGCGAGGCAGAGGCAGAGGCAGAGGCAGAGGCAGAGGCGAAAAGGCAGAGGCAGAGGCAGAGGCAGAGGCAGAGGCAGAGGCAGAGGCAGAGGCAGAGGCAGAGGCAGAGGCAGAGGCAGAGGCAGAGGCAGAGGCAGAGGCAGAGGCAGAGGCAGAGGCAGAGGCAGAGGCAGAGGCAGAGGCAGAGGCAGAGGCAGAGGCAGAGGCAGAGGCGCAGAGAGAGCAGAGGCAGAGGCAGAGGCAGAGGCAGAGGCAGAGGCAGAGGCAGAGGCAGAGGCAGAGGCAGAGGCAGAGGCAGAGGCAGAGGCAGAGGCAGAGGCAGAGGCAGAGGCAGAGGCAGAGGCAGAGGCAGAGGCAGAGGCAGAGGCAGAGGCAGAGGCAGAGGCAGAGGCAGAGGCAGAGGCAGAGGCAGAGGCAGAGGCAGAGGCAGAGGCAGAGGCAGAGGCAGAGGCAGAGGCAGAGTATTTCAATTACATGTTTTACAAGTCGTATCACTGACCACTTCTAGCAGTGTGGCAATGAAACAAACTTGAATATGTCGAGAGTTAATTACCATCTGTAGCATTATGGCTGTGACAGTGACACACCCTTCTAAATGGCGTGTCACAGACCATTTATAGCTTTGTAAAATGACACATGTTTTTATAGATCGTCTCACTGACGTTGTCTGAATGACACCACTAATTAATTTTCCTTCGTAGACCTTGTCAACCAATAAGCCACTCTTTGGATAACCACGCACCCGAAGTCAGTGTTGATGTACACCCACCATATGCATGTTCTTCTTGTCACGCCAATACACCTTCGGCATGATTAGCTGAGCTTATTAAACGCGCGCAAGCGGGACTAACGAATGCATCGTATGAGAGAGAGAGAGAGAGAGAGAGAGAGAGAGAGAGAGAGAGAGAGAGAGAGAGAGAGAGAGAGAGAGAGAGAGAGAGAGAGAGAGAGAGAGAGAGAGAGAGAGAGAGAGAGAGAGAGAGAGGAGAGAGAGAGAGAGAGAGAGAGAGAGAGAGAGAGAGAGAGGAGAGAGAGAGAGAGAGAGAGAGAGAGAGAGAGAGAGAGAGAGAGAGAGAGAGAGAGAGAGAGAGAGAGAGAGAGAGAGAGAGAGAGAGAGAGAGAGAGAGAGAGAGAGAGAGAGAGAGAGAGAGAGAGAGAGAGAGAGAGAGAGAGAGAGAGAGAGAGAGAGAGAGAGAGAGAGAGAGAGAGAGAGAGAGAGAGAGAGAGAGAGAGAGAGAGAGAGAGAGAGTAACACATGTCTTATACCAGATGCTGCAGGGATTGTAGAGAAAAACTCTATTTGTTGAAGGGTGTACGTGACGGGAGAAGTGCACTCTCTTACATTTCACACACTAGTTGTCAATAGGAAGTTATTTTAGTTCATAAAATAAAACCGCCAGCGCAGCACAATACAGAATATATCTGACATTACAACACAATAATGTTATTTTTAAGTTTGTACATTTGTCTGTATTTCCACATTTCCGTTAGCATGCATGTTTGTGGCTGGCATGGTGGATGGATCTCGCGGGCTCAGTCGCGTGTTTCGTCGATTATTTTAGATTATATTCTGCTAGGTTAATTCGACTGAACAGGTCTGCCAGGAAACAAAATGCGACAAACAGTGTTGAGATATGGCCGAAACACTAAAATACATGCACTTCTTATTGCAACTGGCATCGCAAATATTTAAATATTTGTACATTAATGACAGATAACCCCGTTGACCTTATGCACTGTAATGTGAACGACCCCGTACATTATGGATGACGTTTATATTCCTGAACATGCGCGTCACTTCACTCACAATTAACTGAGCTAGATTTTAAGTCACGGTGCAGACATGTCAGCTGCCAAGGCGCCCCCACAACGAATATGTTGCGCAGGCCACCACAACACGTTGTTTTGAATGGCCACCACAACACGTTGTTTTGAATGGCCACCGCAACACGTTGTTTTGAATGGCCACCACAACACGTTGTTTTGAATGGCCACCGCAACACGTTGTTTTGAATGGCCACCACAACACGTTGTTTTGAATGGCCACCACAACACGTTGTTTTGAATGGCCACCACAACACGTTGTTTTGAATGGCCACCGCAACACGTTGTTTTGAATGGCCACCGCAACACGTTGTTTTGAATGGCCACCGCAACACGTTGTTTTGAATGGCCACCACAACACGTTGTTTTGAATGGCCACCACAACACGTTGTTTTGAATGGCCACCACAACACGTTGTTTTGAATGGCCACCGCAACACGTTGTTTTGAATGGCCACCACAACACGTTGTTTTGAATGGCCACCACAACACGTTGTTTTGAATGGCCACCGCAACACGTTGTTTTGAATGGCCACCACAACACGTTGTTTTGAATGGCCACCACAACACGTTGTTTTGAATGGCCACAACAACACGTTGTTTTGAATGGCCACCGCAACACGTTGTTTTGAATGGCCACCGCAACACGTTGTTTTGAATGGCCACCACAACACGTTGTTTTGAATGGCCACCACAACACGTTGTTTTGAATGGCCACCACAACACGTTGTTTTGAATGGCCACCACAACACGTTGTTTTGAATGGCCACCACAACACGTTGTTTTGAATGGCCACCACAACACGTTGTTTTGAATGGCCACCACAACACGTTGTTTTGAATGGCCACCGCAACACGTTGTTTTGAATGGCCACCACAACACGTTGTTTTGAATGGCCACCACAACACGTTGTTTGTATGTCAAAGTGGAAAAATCTAGCTTTCCATTTCGCCAAAATACCCTGACACGCGAGCAGTACAAATCCGCGTTGATGGACACGTTTTAAAATACACCATTTCAAACAACGTTGCAAGATATGTGCTTGAGCAGTGCCTTCACATTTCGGTTGATCCTGTTCAGATTAATGGCCGTTTACTTCTTATAATTTACAGCCCCACGTGAGTCATTGATTATTTCTCCACTGCGCCTCCTATACCATTCCGGGTGACCTTAGAAGAAGGACAACTCTGATAATTAGGATTGTGTCTAATAATCAGTTTCCAAGAATTTGTCAAGAAAGCAGACAAATTGGACTGGTTCGTGCGATTGTTGACGTAGTTGTGACACGAATATCGGTGTAGCCATCGATCACCAGTCTATAAGTTTCCTCAGTATCGGATACGTGCAGATTCGCCTGGTTTATTTGTCTTAAACAAATCAATACAACTGGGCAAACTGCATTCAACCATGATAACGTAACTCTACTAGAACAGCAAAAATAAGTCAACCTTCGACATGTGTTGTGCCAAAATTATTGATGGAGGGGCAGGTTTTCGCAAAACAGTATATTACTGTCACACGTTTCATTTTGTGTTTAGTTTCTTCTTCATATTAATTGTTCCAAAAGCTTCGTGGTAGTGCTAACAATTAACAGTATGACGAATGTATCAGTACTAGTTAGGCCGCATTATTCTAAATAAGATATTTCGAGAATTGCAAAAAGGTATTTACTCTGACAGCATTCCCCATGCCCGTGGTGGTTGTTACACACTCTTGTGTCTTTTGTCATAACATGTGGGCACTTCAACTAGGGAAGTATAAAGCAATATATAAGCTATGTACAAGCTACTCGTGATTGTATTCAACGCCCTTCGTGATAAGACGCCGGCCTACCTTGTGTCATTGATCTCGACGTACGAGCCGCGCCGCACACTCCGGTCAACATATCGTGGCCCACTAAAATTAATGTACTAGGGCACAACCTTGAGATATACGGGCGTTGGTCTTTCGCGTACGCAAGGCCGGTGTCAGATAGAATATGGACCCCCATAGAAAATGGACCCGGGGGTCCATATTCTATTATAGAATTTGGACCCCCTTTTAAAAAAGCTGAACTATTTGGTAAAATAGTATAATGCCGTTCAAAGAGTGTAATTAGAATATCACAGCCATCAATGATAACATTTTTGTAAAAACACTTTTTATTATGTTTACATGTTAACCACCATTGCCATTAAAATGTTAGTCATCTAGAAATACTGTGTATCCTATCAACTGCTAAAATGTGTGAATTGTTCCATTTTGTGGGATGGTCGAGTAACTATAACTAAGAGTACTATTTACTCATGCATCATTTATTGTTATCTCAACAAAATACAATACACGGGGAAATAATTGTGTTAATGTTTCATGTTTTGAAATTTTGAATGGACCAGTCTCCCTTTCAACAGTGCTCATTCACGCTACTAAGAACTTGTAAGAGACGCTAAATTTCAACTCCATTGGAATCACAGGTATGGCTCAGTTTCTAAATTACACAAGGAACAAGTAATATCAACAACACAACCTGGAGTACATTTTCTATAGGGGGGTCCATATTCTATAACACATATATAATGTGAACCCCCATTGAAAATGGCCCATTTTCCATGTCCAAATTCCAATATATAAAATCCAGGAATAAATAAATAAAAATACAGATAAATTCATTATTAGAACAATATGTAAACATTATTCATTATAAAATACAAGGCTAATATAATTTATATAATATAATTTAAAATTATAGTTATAATTATAATTGTGGTCGTCTTTTCACAAATAAAAAAACAAAACAATAAACACATGTAACGTCAGAGGTGCTTATCGTTGAGAAGTTGGAATGAATAAGTCACTCTTCCTATTTGTTTTGGATATGATAGTTCTGAACCTTCTGGACGAGGGCAGAAGGACGTACTCGTTATATAGAATGTGTGTATTGTCATTAATTATTTTATTAGCTTTACGGAGTACCTGCTTTTCATACAAAGCAGTGAGAGAGGATTGTTTGAGGCCGGTTATTTTGCTACTAATGTTTACAACGCGCTGCAATTTATTCTTGTCTTTCTGACTGACGTTCCCAAACCAACTTATAAAAGAAAATGTAAAAACACTCTGTATACACGATTTATAAAACATGGACAAAATGGTGCTATCGATGTTAAAAGGGCGAAGTTTTCTGAGGCAGTAAAGACGCTGCTGACATTTCTTGTATGTGGCACTGCAGTGGCGGTCCCACTTCAACTTATTGTTAATTGTTGTGCCGAGGTATTTATACTCGTCAACTACCTCTACCTTGTTATCGTGGATGACAGTATCAGACTGGGATGGAGGGTATTTGCTAACATCAATGCACATGTCTTTGGTTTTTGTTGCGTTCAGACACAAATACGATCTATCACACCATGCAACAAAGTCTTTTAACACATGACCATGGCCAACTTCATCGTAGACAACAGACTGAGTAAAGCTGTATCATCTGAGAATTTAATAAAATACCTATTCGGACGGATGCTCCTGCAGTGTGTAAAATGAATAAAAGAGGGGATAATTCACATCCTTGGGGTGAGCCAATGGAAACAAACTTCACAGTAGAACTGGTGTTATTCACTCGAACCAAACAATCAAGCACCCATAGCGCCAATTCAGATTCAAGCTTAAACTCGGAAATTAATTTCTTAAACAAGTGAGGCTGCAGCGTATTAAAGGTTGAGCTCATATCCAGGTAGAGAACTCTGGCATTGGTTTTGGCGTCATCGAGATGACAAAGTACATAGTTTATTAATGTAGGGACTGCATCCTCCACCCCTCTTCCAGGCCGATATGCAAATTGCAGGGGATCTAAAAGATGGTACGGGTCAAGATCATGTTTTTGATGATCTTTGTCAAAGCTCTTCATTACATGCGACGTTAACGCTACTGGACGAAAATCGTTAGGACTAGCAGGACGCAATTTCTTGGGGACAGGCACTACAATAGACGTTTTCCACAAGGTCGGGACTTTCTGTAACTAAGAGAGGCCTGAAAGATGGATTGGAAGATACCAGACAACTGAGTGGCACAATTCTTCAAAACCTGACCAGAAATACCATCAGGCTTTTCCGCACATTTGTGCTCTAGAATACTCTCAACACGTCTTTTTCTTCAATATGTAGGTTACCATCTGTCTTAGTGGAGCTTATAATATCATCAATGATAGAACGAAAATCGTGTTTATCAAAACAAGAATAGAAATAATTCATACCCTCTGCAAACGTCCCATCATCTGTACCCCCTAAGGGCGATGAGCGATTGGAATGATGTCCATTTTGCTTCATGTCACTCATGGTCTTAATGCCATCCCATGCTGTTCTCATACCACCTGTTTTAAACTTCAGTTCAATTTTTTGTTTGTAAATCTCTCTTGCTTTCCTAATTTTTGATTTCACCGCCCTTTGAACTTCCTTCCGGTCAGCTAAATCTCCCAGAAAGTAAACCCGTTTCTTTTCGTTCAATACATTCTTTAGATGTTTAGAAACCCACGGTTTGTTGTTAGGGAACACTCTGGACTTCTTCACAGGTATAACAGTGTCAACACAGAAAGAAACGTAACTGGTTACAACATCCGTAAGCTCACCAAGGCTATCACAGGAATCCCGAAAAACACCCCAGTTCGTACAATCAAAACAACCTTGTAGTCTGGCTACCCTGTCTTCATTTCACACCTTGACCTGTCTTTCAACACACTTTGCACGCGTCAGGACACATTTATAAATAGGTACCAAGTGAACAGTGTTGTGATCGGAGTCACCAATCGGCGGCTTGGGAATGGACCGATACGCATTGGGCTCTGGGATGTATGTAAACAACAGTCACAAACAATTGTGGAAATTCGCGGGGGAGATGCAATGGCCGTAGTAATATATATATATATATATTAATTATTATTATTTGATAGTTTTTATGTAATATATTACTTAATTATTTATTGCACTTATATCTTTTAGGTTTACTACCCTTATATATATTGAATTTTTACTGTTTAATTCAATTTACGACTATACCTTTTAAATTATTTAACTGAATATAGTAATGTTTTAGTTTCTCTGTAGATTGTTAATTATTATTATTATTATTATTATTATTATTATTATTATTATTATTATTATTATTATTATTATTATTATTATTATTATTATTATTATTATTATTATTATTATTATTATTATTATTATTATTATTATTATTATTATATATTATAATTATAATTATAATTATAATTATAATTATAATTATAATTATAATTATAATTATAATTATTATTATTATTATTATTATTATTATTATTATTATTATTATTATTATTATTATTATTATTATTATTATTATTATTATTATTATTATTATTATTATTATTATTATTATTATTATTATTATTATTGATTCTATAATGAATGGTAATTATTAAAACAAATTGAAAAAAATTATATTCTTAAATATCGCTTTATTATTATTATTATTATTAATGTTTTAATATGACTTTTATATTACTTTAATGAACAAAATGCTGTGAAAGCGCCTTGAGCGCCATCAGGTGGCGTATACCGGAGCTATATACAAAACAGTCATTATTGTTAGAAGTATATATTGTAATGTTGCATTTGAAAAGTATAGTCATGTTACATGTAGATACAGGTATTTCTAGTGAACACAATAAAGATACTTTATACCATGGTTGAAAAAATGTGTCTAGTTGTATAAACCTGCACACTTTGAAGTCCATAACAGCATGTACGGCAGAGAATGTTACGTCAAAGTTGAACCACACATAGTTGTGACAACATCCCATACAAAAGGATGTGAGACAGAAATACATTGATTAAATATAAACGCTCTTCCGATATGTACGTATCAATGTCCACAACGTTTGATGAAACATTAACACTTTCGCCAAATAGAAAGTAATCAGGGTGTTATTTTGATCTAAGCGTAGACCATTAATAAACATCATTCCATCCACATCTCTAGTAGCCAGCCAGTTAATAGAATAACAGAACGCCACCATATCGAGATTGTTGTATTACCAAAAGGTCTTAACAGCTCCAACAATAATATTTTATTATATCCATTCCCACGGTGGAAACCTCTAGCCAGGTGGCAGCGAGCTCCACGTTTTCTAAGGATTCGTGTTTGGTAAACAGTGGGCACTGCCAGCGAACATTCCGTACAGCCGGAGTAACGGCGGTGGTGTTTGTTGAAGTGAACGAGCCTTGCCACAATCGAATTGATAGATGGTCCCATCAATTACTTCGTCGTGAACAATCAATCCGTGTGGAATGGACAACATTCTGGTCGTTGTGCTACACTTATGGTCAGCAGTGTCATCGTGGGTGGCACGTAAGTGTTGGTGACGATCAAGTACTTTGAACCGCGCGACATGCACCAATATCAATTACTGTCGGTCTATACAACTACACTGTATTTTACCGTGATTGTACCTTGCACTTGTCAATATAGAGTCAACTGTATGGCAGCATTCACGCGTGGATACTCGCATTGGGCCGGGAGCTAGGTCCAGGTCTCAGGATGTTTTCTGCTAACGTTTTTCACTAGTATTTGCTGATAACAGATATTTTGGGCCATCGCAAGGTGGTAATGACCATTCCCAACTAGCACAACAATGCTTAGACATGTATTTGGCTCAGATAATAGTTAATTGTGTGTATATATTATGTACGTGCGTGCGTGCGTGCGTGCGTGCGTGCGTGCGTGCGTGCGAGCGTGCGTGCGTGTGAGTGAGTGTGTATACATAATTATACTGAAAACAAATAAATAAAACTAAACAAAGAGCTGAACATAAAAACACTTGAAAGCAATATTGGCGTGTTTTGTTAATTATCTAACATTTCGGTTTCATTGACAATTATGCGGTAATACACTACATTTCCTAACTGTTACAACAACCGAAGAGTCGAATCGGGGAAAGGTGTTTGACACACGTTCACTATATTACGAACTAACCTAGTGGTTGATTCTTGCCATGGCGACCATATACTCATGGAGAGAACCGATCTACTGACCGATTACAGCACCGAACACAGCATCGGGTGTACCAGGCAGGCGTCGCGCTAGCGCGTGCGTTTTCCATCAAAATATAATTCCATTAGTGTTCGTGTGGTCGTAGTAATGTTGCGTCTGCACGGTTCTCTGCTCATGTGTACGTTCTGTTATATGCGATACGCGTTCGGCATTCTAACATATGTGTAGTATTTCAAGCATGGGAATGTTGATATTGTTTCGCCATATTTCCCAACGCAGTGTGGACGTTTACACACTGGACACATTTTATTTTGTAGGCTTAATAACAAAAATTGCCAAACACCTCAACACCATGTAGCTGGTTGTATACGAAGGGTTTGAAGGCAAAACGCAACATATTCATTTAACGTTTCGAGATAAACGTGGTTTTGTGGTTCATCCTCGTAAACGTTTGCGTCTTATTCAAATATTTTAATATAACATAAAGTCAAAGAGATTAGTAACAAAAAATGAAATCTTGTTTTCCATTTTCTTAATGAAAAACCTCGCACAATATGACATTTGTTATCAAAATGCGATATATCCATGCCATTTATTTCAAAACGCGATAAATCCATGTCATTGGTCTACAAAATGGCACAAAGTGACGCTACAATACATAAGTTATCAGTAAACAACATTTATTTTACAAATTGATACGGTGTAAACCAATTAATTAGTTAAGACAGGTAACAGTGTTAATGCAGCAATACTATTGGAACATGTTATTAAAGATATTGTCATTTGGTGTTGTTTTTCCCGATCCCTTAAGATCCCATAAGTGGAAAACAAAGTAATGTCTTAATGTTGACAAGAAACGATATAATAACTAATAAATATGTTTTCAGTAACGTTAATTAATTTAGTCGTAGATATCAAAAATTATGTGGTATTTAGCCGCAGTGGACTAGATAGAAGTAAACTTAATGCTTTAAACAAAATAACCTACTAAAACTTTCATGAGTTAGCAGTTGATCACGCTACAGTATCCATTTCGCATTGTAACGCCCAAATCCGTGGTAACTATATTTAGCAGCGTTCCCGCTCAACTAATAGTACTAGATGTAGTAAGTATCTTTAAATAAATAACTATATTACTGGCATTAATTGTAAACGTGGCAAGCTTTTATAAAACCGCTAACGTAATCAATTAAAATAAACCAATATCATTGTTTGGTTATTCAATACTGACTTTACTGTTGGCTTTACGTAACGTGGTGATCATAGGCTAGCTGCAGCTTAGGCTTGGCATGTTCCATTTCTAGCCGCATTTTGATCGTTGCAGCCTGTTTGGTGTATCTTTGCTCATGCCACAATGGCGACCGAAGTTAATCTGTCTACTTCTGCGTGCCATCCGAATTAGGTTTACTACTACTACGGCTTAATCCGTTCTTGCAAGTAATCAATCGTTGATTTCTCCAGATGCACAAAACGGTTGCTGATTGAACAAATAGGATATATCGTGCTTTGGAAAAATACACACGGCGGTTATCGCATTTTTGAAAACAAACACTTACGCATTGAAATTAAATGGATCATGTCGCATTTTGGGGACAAAATATACCACACTACGTTGATGTGACTCTGAACTGATTAAAACATGAATGGGAGAAATTTTTATTTGGCGTTTATCACGTGTTGCCCTCAAACCTTTCATTAAGCATGCGTAATTTACGCAAATGCGCATATATCTATGAATGCATGCATGTATGTCCGTCTGTCTGTCTGTCTGTCTGTCTGTCTGTCTGTCTGTCTGTCTGTCAGTCAGTCAGTCAGTCAGTCAGTCAGTCAGTCAGTCAGTCAGTCAGTCAGTCAGTCAGTCAGTCAGTCAGTCAGTCAGTCAGTCAGTCAGTCAGTCAGTCAGTCAGTCAGTCAGTCAGTCAGTCAGTCAGTCAGTCAGTCAGTCAGTCAGTCAGTCAGTCAGTCAGTCAGTCAGTCAGTCAGTCAGTCAGTCAGTCAGTCAGTCAGTCAGTCAGTCAGTCAGTCAGTCAGTCAGTCAGTCAGTAAAAGTAAAAGTAAAAGTCAGTCAGTCAGAATTTCGGGTCAGTCAGTCAGTCAGCCAGCCAGCCAGCCAGCCAGCCAGCCAGCCAGCCACCAGCCACCAGCCCCCAGCCACCAGCCACCACACCAGCCACCAGCCACCAGCCACCAGCCACCAGCCAGCCAGCCAGCCAGCCAGCCAGCCAGCCAGCCAGCCAGCCAGCCAGCCAGCCAGCCAGCCAGCCAGCCAGCCAGCCAGCCAGTCATCAGTCACTCATCACTCATCCCCCCAGTCACCCAGCACTCAGTCACTCAGTCACTCAGTCACTCAGTCACTCAGTCACTCAGTCACCCAGTCACCCAGTCACTCAGTCACTCAGTCCCCCAGTACCAGTCACCGGGTAATTTAATACCAGTCACCAGTCACCAGTCACCAGTCACCAGTCACCAGTCACCAGTCACCAGTCACCAGTCATCAGTCATCAAAAACTCGGTAAACCAAACCCCCCAAAAGGCCACCCAGGCCCCCAAAAGTCATCAGTCATCAGTCATCAGTCATCAGTCATCAGTCATCAGTCATCATCAGTCACTCAGTCACTCAGTCACTCAGTCACTCAGTCACCCAGTCACCCAGTCACCCAGTCACCCAGTCACCCAGTAAATCAGTAAATCAGTAAATCAGTAAATCAGTAAATCAGTAAATCAGTAAATCAGTAAATCAGTAAATCAGTAAATCAGTAAATCAGTCACTCAGTAAATCAGTAAATCATCACTCAGTCCCCCAGTCCCCCAGTCACTCAGTCACTCAGTCACCCAGTCCCCCAGTCATCAGTCATCAGTCACCCAGTCACCCAGTCACTCAGTCATCAGTCAGTCAGCCACTAGTCAGTCAGTCATCAGTCAGCCCAGTCATCAGTCAGTAAAAGTCAGTCAGTCAGTCAGTCAGTCAGTCAGTCACCAGTCATCAGTCATCAGTCATCATTTCACCAGTCACCAGTCACCGTCACCAGTCACCAGTCACCAGTCACCAGTAAATCAGTAAATCAGTAAATCAGTAAATCAGTAAATCAGTAAATCAGTAAATCAGTAAATCAGTAAATCAGTAAATCAGTAAATCAGTAAATCAGTAAATCAGTAAACAGTAAATCAGCCCTCAGTCAGTCAGTCAGTCAGTCATCAGTCATCAGTCAGTCACCAGTCAGTCAGTCAGTCAGTCAGTCAGTCAGTCAGTCGTCAGTCAGTCAGTCAGTCAGTCAGTCAGTCTGTCTGTCTGTCTGTCTGTCTGTCTGTCTGTCTGTCTGTCGGGTCTGTCTGTCTGTCTGTCTGTCTGTCTGTTGTCTGTCTGTCTGTCTTCTTCTGTCTTTTGTCTTTTCTTCGTCTGTCTTTTCCCGTTTTCTTCTTTTCTCTGTTTCTGTCTTTTTTTCTCTTTCTCCCCTTTTTCCTCCTTTCTGCCCCTGGTCCTTTCTGGCTTTCTCTCCCGTCGGGTCCTTTGGGTTTACCTTCTTCTGTTTCTCTTCTGTCTGTTTCTCTTCTGTCTCTTTGTCTGTCTGTCTCTTTTTTTCCTTTTTATCTGTATCTGTATCTGTTTTTCCTGTATCTGTATCTGTATCGGGATCTGATCTGATCTGTATCTGTATCTGCACCCGTATCTGTATCTGTATTGATCTGTATCTGTATCTGTATCTGTATCTGTATCTGTATCTGAAACTGTTTTTTCTGTATCTGTATCTGTATCTGTATCTGCATTGTATCTGTATTGTATCTGTATCTGTATCTGTATCTGTATCTGTATCTGTATCTGTATCTGTATTGTATCTGTATCTGTATCTGTATCTGTATCTGTATCTGTATCTGATCTGATCTGATCTGATCTGCATCTGATCTGATCTGATCTGATCTGATCTTTTCCCTTTTCCCTGTACCTTTTCCCTTTTCCCTTTTCCCTGTTGTCCCTGTCCCTGTCCCTGTCCCTGTCCCTGTCCCTGTCCCTGTCCCTGTCCCTGTCCCTGTCCCTGTCCCTGTCCCTGTCCCTTTTCCCCTTTCCCCCTTTTCCCTGCCCCTTTCCCCCTTCCCCCTTGCCCCTTGCCCCTTGTTTTTTCCCCCTTGCCCCTTGTTTTTTCCCCCTTGTTTTTTCCCCCTTGTTTTTTCCCCCTTGTTTTTTCCCCCTTGTTTTTTCCCCCTTGTTTTTTCCCCCTTGTTTTTTCCCCCTTGTTTTTTCCCCCTTGTTTTTTCCCCCTTGCCCCTTGCCCCTTGCCCCTTGCCCCTTGCCCCTTGCCCCTTGCCCCTTGCCCTTGCCTTTTTCCTTTGCCCCTTGCCCCTTGCCCCTTGCCTTGCCCCTTGCCCCTTGCCCCTTGCCCCGGTCCCCCCCCCTTGTCCTTGCCCCTTGCCCCTTGCCCCTTGCCCCTTGCCCCTTGCCCCTTGTCCCCTTTGCCCCTTGCCCCTTGCCCCTTGCCCCTTGCCCCTTGCCCTTTGCCCCTTGCCCCTTGCCCCTTGCCCCCGCCCCTTGTCCTTGTCCTTGCCCCTTGCCCCTTGCCCCTTGCCCTTTGCCCCGCCTTGTCCTTTTTTTCCTTTTTTTTTGGGCCCTTGTCCTTGCCCTTTTTGCCCTTGCCCTTGTCTCAAAAACTTTTGCCTTTTTGTCCTTTTTCTTTGTCTTTTTTTCCTTTTTTCCCCCTTTGTCCTGTCTTTTTTTGTTTTCTTTTCCCTTTTTTGTTCTTGTTTTTGGGGCCCTTGTTCTTGTTCTTTTCTTTTCTTTTTTTTTGGGCCCTTTGGTTTTTCTTGTCCTTGTCCTTTCCTTGCCCTTTGTCCTTTTTTTTGCCCTTTTTGTCCTTTCCTTTCCTTTTTTCCTTTTTTCCTTGTTTTTTCCCCTTTTGCCCCTTGCCCCTTTGGTCCCTGTCCCTGTCCCTGCCCCTGTCCCTGTCCCTGTCCCTGCCCCTTTTGCCCCCTTCTTGCCCGGGGTTGGGGGGGGGGGCCAAAAAAAAAAAAAAAAAAAAAAAAAAAAAAAAAAAAAAACCAACCCAAAACCCGCCAAAAACCCAACCCAAAACTTTGCAACCCCAAACCGCCAAAAAACGCCCGCCAGGCCGGGGGGGGGGGGGGGCCGCCTTGCCTTGCCCGGCCGGCCCGCCGCGCGCCAAAACCCAATCCCGCCCGCCCGCCCTGCCCGCCCGGGGGGGCCCGGGGGGTCCCCGCCCGCCCGCCCGCCCGCCCGCCCGCCCGCCCGCGCCGCGCAGAAAAAGAAAAAGACAGGGAAAAAGGGAAAAAGAAAAAGAAAAAGAGAGAGACAGAGAAAAGGGGGAAAAGAGAAAAGAGAAAAAGAAAAGAAAAGAAAAGAAAAGAAAAGAAAAGAAAAGAAAAGAAAAGAAAAGAAAAGAAAAGAGACAGAAAAGAAAAGAAAAGAAAAGAAAAGAAAAGAAAAGAAAAGAAAAGAAAAGAAAAGAAAAGAAAAGAAAAGAGACAAAACAAAACAAAACAGACGGGAACAAAACAAAACAGAAAAAACAAAACAAAACAAAACAAAACAAAACAAAACAAAACAAAACAAAACAAAACAAAACAAAACAGAAGAAGAAACAGAAAAACAGAAGACAAAAACAAAAAAAAACAGACAGACAGACAGACAGACAGACAAAAAGAGAAGAGAGAGAGAGAGAGAGAGGAAGAGAGAGAGGAGAAGAGAGAGAAAAGAAGAAGAAGAAGAAGAAGAAGAAGAAAAAGAAAAACAGACAGAAAAACAGAAAAACAGAAGAAAAACAGAAAACAGAAAAACAGAAGAAAAAAAAGAAGAAGAAGAAGAAGAAGAAAAGAAGAAGAAGAAGAAGAAAAAAGGAGAGACAGAGAGAAAAAGAGAGAAAAGGGAAAAAGGGAAAAGGGAAAAGGGAAAAACATAAAAACAGAAAAACAGAAGAAAAACAAAACAGAAAAAACAGAAGACAGAAGAAAAGAAAAAGGGGACAGAAGACAAGAAGAAAAACAGAAAAAACAGAAAAAACAGAAAAAACAGAAAAAACGGGGTCAGAGAGAAGGGAGAAGAGAGAAGAGAGAAAGAAAAAATAGAGAAGAGACAGAAAAAAAAAACAAAACAGACAGAAAAAACAAAAGAAAAAAAGACAGAGACAGAAAAAACAGAGAAGAGAAGAAAACAGAGAAGAAAAAGAGAAAGGGGGAAAAAGAAAACGGGGAAAAACAAAAGAAAGAAAAACAGAAAAACAGAGAAGAGAAGAGAAGAGAGAGAGAAGAGAAGAGACAGAGAAGAGAAGAGAAGAAAACAAAAGAAAAAGAGAAAGGGAGACAGAAAACAGAAAACAGAAAACAGAGACAGAGACAGAAAACAGAGAAAAGAGAAAAGAGAAAAGAGAAAAGAGAAAGAGAGAAGAGAGAAGAGAGACAGAGAAAAGAGAGACAGAGGACAGAAGAAAGAAGACAGAAAGACAGAGAGAAGAGAGAAGAGAGAAGAGAGAA
>JAODUO010001726.1:77500-119259 GCA_025642075.2 Ridgeia piscesae
GCACACGCACACGCACCCGCACACGCACACGCACACGCACACGCACACGCACACGCACACGCACACGCACACGCACCCCCGCACACGCACACGCACACGCACACGCACACGCACACGCACACGCACACGCACACGCACACGCACACGCACACGCACACGCACACGCACACGCACACGCACACGCACACGCACCCCGCACACGCACACGCACACCCCCGCCCCGCACACACCCCACACCCCCCACCCCACCCCCACACACCACACACGCCACACGCACACACGCACCACACACGCACACACACACCACACACCCCACACACACACACACACACACACACACACACACACACACACACACACACTCACACATACAGGAAAGCTACCAGTATTGATAAATAAGTTCAACATTATAATAATTGTTGTAAAGATGTCACAATTGACTTTCTTTACCTGATTGATATATAATAGCACCGGCCACCGTTTTTACCCACCACTTTTGTTATCGTCCACTCCATTTGTATGAAAAGTTCAAAAGCCTTACATCATAGACTTGTCATGTACAGCTTACTGTGCAATATCACCATGATACCAGATAATATGTCATATCAGAACTATATATTTTCAATAAAATATAACTGTAATCAGAAGTTTTTCCGAACAGAGAATTCCGCCCACACGCGAATTTATATGATGAAATAATACTGCCATATAGTGCACAAGGAGTCAGACTTCATTTACCCCAAGCAAAATGATATATATTACTGTCATGATTTGAGAGATCTGATGCCATGCTGCACACAAACATCATTTTCAATCACGCAACACTGCTCTAGTCTTCACAGAAATATTCTGGTAATGGCGGATGAATGCCTTAGTTAGTACGCTTTTACTGACAACTGGCTCCATATGGCGGACAAAACAAAGACAGGATGGTAAAATAAAACAATTAACAAATTAATGTATACCCAGATAGCATGGAAACATTAATCTAACGTTCATTTAACGTTAGCAAATTTTTAATGGTTTTGGGAAAGGTTTCCCCCGGGGGATTATGAATTTTTATATTTTGAATGGTATCTGAATGGTTTTTGGAATGATATTTTGAATGGTATTTTGGATTCTTTGTACCGTTCAGTAGTATTGAATGGTATTTTAAATTACCGTTGAGAGTACCACCGAGTCCTGCTGCAATATCATTGAAATTTGGGGCCAATGGAAACCCCGAAGGGGTTACTGGAATTTTTGGTTATTCAATGGAATCAAAGGGAAACCAAAAAGGGTTTTTTGTTGGGGGGCGCGGGTTTTGGGGTGTAAAAGCTTTTTTTATTATCTGTAGCACAGGTCAATATGTAATCACGAATCTTATTAAGACATATATTGTTCAACTTTCACCTTTCCCGTCCGTCCGTCCGTCCGGCTGTCCGTCCGTCCGTTTTTCCCTTTTTCCCTCCGTCCGTCCGTCCGTCCGTCCGTCCGTCCGTCCGTCCGTTTTTCCGTCCGTCCGTTTTCCGTCCGTCCGTCCGTCCGTCCGTCCGTCCGCCGTTTTCCGTCCGTCCGTCCGTCCGTCTGTCCGTCCGTCCGTTCCCCTCCGTCCGTTCCCCTCCGTCCGTCCGTCCGTCCGTCCGTCCGTCCGTCCGTCCGTCTGTCCGTCCGTCCGTCCGTCCGTCCGTCCGTCCGTCCGTCCGTCCGTCCGTCCGTCCGTCCGTCCGTCCGTCCGTCCGTCCGTCCGTCCGTTTTTCCCTCCGTTTTCCGTCCGTCTGTCTGTCTGTCTGTCTGTCTTTTGTTTTGTCCGTCCGTCCGTCCGTCCGTTTCCGTCCGTCCGTCCGTCCGTCCGTCCGTCCGTCCGTCCGTCCGTCCGTCCGTCCGTCCGTCCGTCCGTCCGTCCGTCCGTCCGTCCGTCCGTCCGTCCGTCCGTCCGTCCGTCCGTCCGTCCGTCCGTCCGTCCGTCCGTACGGGCCGTCCGTCCGTCCGTCCGTCCGTCCGTCCGTCCGTCCGTCCGTCCGTCTGTCCGTCCCCGTCCGTCCGTCCGCCCCCCCGCCCCCCCGCCCCCCCGCCCCCCCGGCCCCCCCGGCCCGCCCGCCCGCCCGCCCCCGCCCGCCCGCCCGCCCGCTCCCCCCGCCCGCCCGTCCGTCCGTCCGTCCGTCCGTCCGTCCGTCCGTCCGTCCGTCCGTCCGTCCGTCCGTCCGTCCGTCCGTCCGTCCGTCCGTCCGTCCGTCCGGGCCGTCCGTCCGCCCGCCCGCCCGCCCGTCCGCCCGCCCGCCCCCCCGCCCCCCCGCCCCCCCGCCCCCCCGGGGGCCCGGGCCGCCCGCCCGCCCGCCCGCCCGCCCCCCCCCCCTGCCCCCCCGCCCCCCCGCCCCCCCGCCCGCCCGCCCCCCCCGCCCCCCCGCCCCCCCGCCCGGCCCCCCCGCCCCCCCGCCCCCCCGCCCCCCCGCCCCCCCGCCCCCCCCTTTGCCCCCCCGCCCCCCCGCCCCTCCGTCCGTCCGTCCGTCCGTCCGTCCGTCCGTCCGTCCGTCCGTCCGTCCGTCCGTCCGTCCGCCCGTCCGCCCCCCCGCCCCCCCGCCCCCCCGCCCCCCTCCCCCCCGTCCGCCCCCCCGCCCCTCCGTCCGGTTTTTTCCCTCCGGTCCGGGCCGCCGTTCCTTGTCCGTCCGGGCCGTCCGTCCGTCCGTCCGTCCGTCCGTCCGTCCCCTCCGTCCGTCCGTCCGTCCGTCCGTCCGTCCGTCCGTCCGTCCGTCCGTCCGTCCGTCCGTCCGCCCCCCCGGTTCCCCTGTAGCCATTTGTTACTGCATATATATATATATATATATATATATATATATATATATATATATATATATATATAAAAACACACACACACACACACACACACACACACACACACACACACACACACACACACACACACACACAAACACGCACAATACACAATGTGTATTATGTTTCAAATAATATTTTTAAATATAATTTAAATTATGACTGATTACTTATTTTTCGTGAACAAATGCGGCCACTGTTGTCATATTATCCATTTTTATTCACGAATAAAGTAAAATATAACTTAACTGAAAAATATAATACCACAGAAATGGATTATGTTTATGGAAAATAATAGCTTATCTCTCTGTATAGGTATATCTGAATATATCTCAGTACGAATTTGCACGCGGATATATACTAGCGCATATTAATATATAGAACGTTTCTGGATAGAAAACTATTCCACAAATATACACTGCTCCCACTGAGCTTAAAACCGCGGAGATGCAAATTTGTTTTGATATAGTTACTCCCATCGTTAAAAATATTTCTTTTTGTAATATTAATTCACGATTTCAATTATATATATTTTTTGCCACACCTGCGCTGCAACCATGGCGAGGTTTTCTTTCAACAATCAGAACTTCATTCCTCATACACGTGTCTTAGAAAACATTGAATACCTGACCTCTTTATCAACCACATGCGATTCTGAGCTTGAATTGCACCTCTGAGCTAGAATATTCAAGGATATTGGGGCTGTAGAAATGTTACGATTATTATTAATATTACTATCAAACATTCTTCAATTGAAGTGTCAACATATATTACAGTTACCTGAAATGTATAGACATGGAACAACACATATAATGTTGAATACAATCACCGCAAATACACCTTTCTTGTTTATGCAACTGCATGGTCTTCAAATAAAACATATACTATAAGTGTCTTATAGATTACTATATTTACCGACACGTAAATATTTTTCATACGATATCGTCAAATAACTGTCCATGTTTTTTGCAGTATACGAGACGAACAATGACAACACTGTTTGACGTCAACTACACTAACATAAACATGACTTCGACAGCGAAGTGTGACGACCCTTTCGACACCAGTCGCCTGCTTCAAGCTACTTTCCTCGCTTCAGTCGCTACGCTCGTACTGTTCACCCTCGTCGTCATCGTCGGTAACTGTCTCGTTGTCATCGCCGTGTTCACGTCTCGCAAACTGCGAACGACAACGAACAATTTTATTGTGTCATTGGCGTTCGCCGACCTGCTCGTCGGAGTCGTGGTGCTGCCACTCTCCGGCACCAACGAGTTGCTCACATTCTGGCCATTCGGCAAGACACTCTGCAGCGTTTGGCTTGCTGTCGATGTGTGGACATGCACTGCGTCCATCTTACACCTATGCGCCATAAGCTTCGATCGCTACCTCGCCATTGGCTATCCGTTTAAATACCCGTCGCTCATGTCTCCACGTCGCTCCCGCATTCTTGTCGCCACCGTATGGGTAATCTCGTTCGTTATCTGCTTCCCTCCGCTTATTGGGTGGAATGATGGGGATTCGGGAGAAGTAACCGGTTTATACGTCACCATACCACTTGATGATTATGGTGTGCCAACGAACACGTCACACGTAAACGTTACTTACAATAAACGTTGGACCCACGCCCCATGTATAGGTTTCCCACAATGCACACTGACGTCGGCGCAGGGTTATGTCATATATTCTGCACTTGGCTCCTTCTGGCTCCCAATGCTGGTCATGACGTTTTTTTATTGGAATATTTACCGGACGGCAGTGCGTACAACAGGAGCTATGAAAAGAGGAGTACTTACAAAGAAGATGCACGGAGGATTGGGTGCATATTCGGCCAGATCTCCTGCATCCGTAACACTCCGCATTCATCGTGGAGGCACGGTCCAGCTACGGTCGTCCCAGGACGTTCACTGCAAAGATAAGCTGCTCGCTGGTGATCAAAGCGCAGGGAAACACATTGAAACCAAGCATGGCACGAACTGCACTGACTTACGGTCTGGGTGCCACTACACGAGGAACTCGAAAATACACATTAAATTATACAACATATGTGCGAACGATGATATTTCTGCGTCGCTTAGCTCGGAAAGCACGATTAGTAACCATGACAGTATGACATCTCGACAGCAACGACAAGACGACGACGATGTATGTCGGCCAGACGAGGAGTCGGGCGACTGCCGGTCGAAACCTCGCAACGGACACCGATTTGTCGGCAAGATGAGTTACATCAAAGTGCATTTGAAAAAGATGAACAAAGAGAAAAAGGCAGCGAAGACAGTTGGCATTATTGTCAGTTGTTTCATAGTCAGTTGGCTACCTTTCTTCACCGTCTACCTAGCTGGTGCCTTCTGCAGCGACTGTATCAATCCGATCATTTTCAAGATATTTTTCTGGCTTGGTTATTGCAACTCTGCTATGAATCCGCTGGTGTACGCCTTCTTCTCGCAAGACTTTCGATTCGCCTTCAAGAGAATCCTGAGATGCGATTGCCGTCAACAGCACAGTCGACGTCTTTGGCATTTCAACACGGCCAGACTCCGACAAGGATCGTCGACTAAAAACAGCGACAGTATATCAGAATGACAACAATATTCCAATATTATGTTCGATGCATCACAACTTTCAATATGTGCATTTCAATAACATTGTGAATGGATCACGATGTTTTTCTTCAAAAATAATAATCCTAAAATGATATAAATTGTATGCATTTGTATGATCAACATAAAACGGATACATGACATACTTCACGCCAATGTCATCTCCAATAATTTGAATCTATGCAAACTGGATAGTGGAAACTGTTTTATATTTATACTATTATTATTATGTATTATGAATAATGTACACTATTATTTGTTTGCTGCAAATATATTACTTCACTGTTATGTGCACTGTGTCACGATAAATATTATGGCCTTTTTGTGTGAAGATTCATAACTGTTGTATTGATTGAAACGTCATGACATGAATAATCCAAAAACCGATGTGTCCATTTGCCCAAAAGCAAATATATAGCAAGCAAATCGCTGGTCTTACCAATTGCGCCACCTAGATATATGCAATTTATGTTAAGGCATAGGGTTCGGGAATTATGTTTACAAAACAATAAAATTTAATATTCTCTCACATTTAAATCCGTCATTTGTAAATATTGGGAAGTGAATACAAATGTATATTAAGAAAAAAGGAACGTTTTTATATAGCGCAGTATCCAGTCCTCAGGACCGTTCAAAGCGCTTTACACTTTACTTCCCTGACAGACCTGTTCACTCAGACACCATCTCGGCTTCTCTGGGAAGCATCCAGCCATATGCTACAATTAATGCGCGCAGGCTGCTCGTACACATATCCACCACTGTCTATAGCCAGGTACTCGTTTATACAGCTGAGTGGACTGGAGCAATGTAGAGTGAAAAAACGTGCCCAAGGTTTTAACACCGCAGCACAGGATTCGAACCCGGGTTCTCGTAGTCGAGAGTCCGAAGCTCTACCCCTGAGCCATTGCGCTCTACGAAGTAATTTATAATTCTAAAATTTACATTAATTCTATAGGAACGAGTCAAACCACAAGCAGCTAGATAGTAATGGCAGCGACCTGCGCCAAAGACGTCAAAGTTTGAAAAATAAATTTAAAATATTTCATAACTCCATGCTCATCAAATCATATATCATGCAAATGGCATGTTCAATTATGTTTGGACAATAACTGATATACAATTCCAGATGTTGATAGCGAGGTTTTTTTTACACAAAATACACGGCTTTCCTGTTAGAGTTTTAAAATTGGGACGCCGGTGTGTCGGACGGATGTGCACTACATTATAGCGGGCTCCCATGTCGAAAGGTCTACAAATTGGATTGGCCAAATGTTATATGGTGAGAAAATAATTGTTTCAAAACAACCACGCGTATGGGCTGAACATGTGAAAATAACTGTAGTAATATTTCAGAAAAATCCATATAAAGAGAAAAGAACCTCTCAAAGTATCCACTTTTGTGATATCGTAACATTTAAGAATACAATATGTCAACATCTACGGAACCTATGTTACTGAAATTATCACTTGGAATTATAAACCATATAGGTAACATCCCTAATAAAAAAGCTCAGTACGTACAGTTTTAGGGAAACAAATTTATTGCACTCCAGGGTGAACATTTGACATTTCTGGGCAAGTTTTGTAATAAAATAAACATAACAATCCCACATATACTGAATATATTGTTCATGGCTGCAAGAATGGTTTATTGTAGTATAATTTAACTTACTTTTGAGCTTAATGTCGAAGATGAGTACGATGTTTCGATCCGTCAGCTCAACATGATGAATGCAACTCTTGCTTTCTGTATCCTTGCTTTGACATCTTCTTCTGTGCCTCCATGTTTGTTGATTGTATTGCCCAGGTATGTGAATGAGTAATGGGGTTGTTGTTCTTTGTGTTGGCTTTCAAAATACTTGTCTTGCTTCTGTTGATGTTGAGTCCTAGCTGTGTTGACACTGTGTTTAGCAGCTCTGTTTTTTCCTGCATTTGTTGATGGCTGTGTGAGATGAGAGCGAGGTCATCCGCAAAGTCCAGGTCCTCCAACTGGCTCCAAGGTGTCCACTGGATCCCATTTCTTCTATATTTTGTAGTCTTTTTCATGATCCAGTCTATGGCGAGCAGGAATAAGAATGGTGACAGAAGACATCCTTGCCTCACTCCTGTCTTCACCATGAAGGAGTCATATCTTCGTAACTATTTCTTATCAGAGATATAAGTTTATTCGGTATCCCGTAGTGCTGTAGAAGTTTCCACAGTGTTTCTCTGTCGAGGCTATCAAATGCCTTCTCGTAGTCTACAAAATTTATGTACAGGGATGAGTCCCATTCCATGGATTGTTCAACAATGATTTGCAGTGTTGCTATTTGGTCGGTGCTTGATCTGTCTTTGCGGAAGCCAGCTTGGTGGTCTCTGAGCTTGGCATCCACCCCTGTCTTCAGTCTGTCCAAGATGACTCTGTTGAGGACCTTTCCGGGTACTGATAGGAGCATTATCCCTCTGTAGTTCTTACATTCTTGCATATCTCCTTTCTTTGGGAGCTTCACGAGGTACCCTTGTATCTCTGTGGAGGTCTCTATGTCAGCCTTGATTGCCTCGGCAGGAATTTGGCTGGGCCGGAAGCTTTCCCTCTCTTCATGTGATGGATGGCTTTCTCAATCTCTGCCTTACTTGGTCTTTCGCAGTTTATCTGGAGTACTTCTTCAGTTGGTGTGATGTCTGGAGGGTTCTGGGGTGGTGGCCGGTTTAGCAGTTCTTCAAAATGTTCCCTCCATCTCTTCAACTGGTCTTCATCACTGGTAAGTACATTGCCATTCTTATCTTTGATAGGTCTGTCTGTACGCTTGTACTTTCCTGCTAATTTTCTTGTTATATCATACAGTTGTTTCATGTTTCCTTGGGCTGATGCATCCTCTGCTTCCTTGGCTAGGTCTTCAATGAAGTTTGCCTTGTCTGTTTTTACGCTGTTCTTGACTGCTCTGTTTGCCTCTGTGTACTCTTCCTGTGCTGTTGCTTTTGCTGCTCTCGTTCGGCTGTTGTTAATTGCACCTTTCTTTTCCTTCCTCACTTGCACTTTGTTGAGAGTGTCTGCGGAAATCCAGTCTTTTTGTTGGTATTTCTTCTTTCCCAGAACTTCGCTGCATGTGCTGGTCCACATCTCCTTGATATGTTGCCATTGTGTGTCTATGTCCATGTTTCCTTCGTCAAGAAGATCTTGTAGGGCTTCATATTTGTTTCTGACTGTAAGTCGGAAGGTCTCTGTTGTCACCCTGTCCTTTAGGAAATCCACATTGTACTGCGTTCTGGTGCTGCTCTTGACTTCTCTCTTCTTTAGCTTCATCTTCATTCTGGCCAGCACTAGATGGTGGTCTGAGGCTGCATCTGCTCCTCTCTGCACGCACATCCTGCATTGATCTTCTGAACTTCCGTCCTATGCAGATATGGTCTATTTGATTTTCTGTTTGTGGTCTGGTGATACCCAGGTTGCCTTATGAATCCTGCGATGCGGGAACACGCTGCCTCCGATGATCTTGTTGTTAAATGCACAAAAGTCAGCCAACATCTCGCCATTTTCATTCATTTTGCCAAGTCCCTGTCTGCCCATGACTTCTTCGTACCCGCTGTTGTCTGATCCGATTTTGGCGTTTAAATCTCCCATGAGTATTGTCATGTCCTTCTCCTTCAGTTTGTCACACAATTTTTGCAGTTTGTTGTAAAAGTCCTCCTTTGTTTCCTCATCCTTGTCGTTTGTGGGTGCGTAGCACTGAATGATGTTGAGCTTGACGTTTTCTTTGTTTGTTTTGAACGAGGCATAGAAGATCCTTGGTCCCGCTGCTTCCCAGCTAATGTGAGCATTCTGTGCCTCATGTGACAACATGAAGGCCACGCCTTCTGTGTGATGTGCGTCTTCCTCTTCATGCCCCGAGTACAGTATCATTTCTCCTGTATTCAGTTTGACTTGCCCCGACTGTGTCCAACTCGTTTCACATAGCCCTAATACTGTGATGTTGTAGGCCCGTCGTTCCCTTGCTATTTGGGCTGCTTTGTTTGCTTCGAACATGGTTCTCACGTTCCATGTTCCGATTTTTGATATTTTCTTGGAAGACAAAAAGGGTATCGGCGATGTAGCTTCCTTACGGCTTATACATACATTCATACATACATACATACATACATACATACATACATACATACATACATACATACATACATACATACATACATACATACATATGCATGCATGCATGCATGCATGCATGCATACATACATACATACATACAAACATACATACATACATACATACATACATACATACATACATACATACATACATACATACATACATACATACATACATACATACATACATACATACATACATACATACATACATACATACATACATACATACATACATACATACATACATACATACATACACACAGGTACGCTGCATTGGCTGCTTCCTGGAGATTTGGTGCTTGGGAATCTGATCCAGTATAAACGACGAACGTGTCATCAACATTGGTAGAAGTCGCCTTTTGTTTGTAGATCATTTATCATGAGAACGAAAAGTACGGGGCCTAGCTTTGTGCCTTGTGGCACTCCTCCATGGATGTAATTCCAGTCGGATTGTGTGTTGCACAGCTTAACTTGTTGGGTTCTTTCGGTAAGGAAACTGGCGATCCACTTCATTAAAATATTCGGGAGACCAAAACTTGCAAGTTTTTGAAGAAGAATGTTATGATTGATAAGGTCAAATGCCTTAAGAATCAAGCAATTGATTACTTTTTTTAAGTTGCAGAAAAGTTATATTAATGAATTATAAAGTAATAATTATTAATAAAAAAATTAAAATAATTATTAATTAATTAATTAAAAATGTAATTAATATTTTAAATTAAAATAATGAATTAATGAATTTAATGAATTAATGAATTAATGAATTAATGAATTAATGAATTAATGAATTAATGAATTAATGAATTAATGAATTAATGAATTAATGAACTAATGAACTAATGAATTAATGAACTAATGAACTAATGAACTAATGAACTAATGAACTAATGAACTAATGAACTAATGAACTAATGAGCTAATGAGCTAATGAGCTAATGAGCTAATGAGCTAATGAGCTAATGAGCTAATGAGCTAATGAGCTAATGAGCTAATGAGCTAATGAGCTAATGAGCTAATGAACTAATGAACTAATGAACTAATGAACTAATGAACTAATGAACTAATGAACTAATGAACTAATGAACTAATGAACTAATGAACTAATGAACTAATGAACTAATGAACTAATGAACTAATGAACTAATGAACTAATGAACTAATGAACTAATGAACTAATGAACTAATGAACTAATGAACTAATGAACTAATGAACTAATGAACTAATGAACTAATGAACTAATGAACTAATGAACTAATGAACTAATGAACTAATGAACTAATGAACTAATGAACTAATGAACTAATGAACTAATGAACTAATGAACTAATGAACTAATGAACTAATGAACTAATGAACTAATGAACTAATGAACTAATGAACTAATGAACTAATGAACTAATGAACTAATGAACTAATGAACTAATGAACTAATGAACTAATGAACTAATGAACTAATGAACTAATGAACTAATGAACTAATGAACTAATGAACTAATGAACTAATGAACTAATGAACTAATGAACTAATGAACTAATGAACTAATGAACTAATGAACTAATGAACTAATGAACTAATGAACTAATGAACTAATGAACTAATGAACTAATGAACTAATGAACTAATGAACTAATGAACTAATGAACTAATGAACTAATGAACTAATGAACTAATGAACTAATGAACTAATGAACTAATGAACTAATGAACTAATGAACTAATGAACTAATGAACTAATGAACTAATGAACTAATGAACTAATGAACTAATGAACTAATGAACTAATGAACTAATGAACTAATGAACTAATGAACTAATGAACTAATGAACTAATGAACTAATGAACTAATGAACTAATGAACTAATGAACTAATGAACTAATGAACTAATGAACTAATGAACTAATGAACTAATGAACTAATGAACTAATGAACTAATGAACTAATGAACTAATGAACTAATGAACTAATGAACTAATGAACTAATGAACTAATGAACTAATGAACTAATGAACTAATGAACTAATGAACTAATGAACTAATGAACTAATGAACTAATGAACTAATGAACTAATGAACTAATGAACTAATGAACTAATGAACTAATGAACTAATGAACTAATGAACTAATGAACTAATGAACTAATGAACTAATGAACTAATGAACTAATGAACTAATGAACTAATGAACTAATGAACTAATGAACTAATGAACTAATGAACTAATGAACTAATGAACTAATGAACTAATGAACTAATGAACTAATGAACTAATGAACTAATGAACTAATGAACTAATGAACTAATGAACTAATGAACTAATGAACTAATGAACTAATGAACTAATGGACTAATGGACTAATGGACTAATGGACTAATGGACTAATGGACTAATGGACTAATGGACTAATGGACTAATGGACTAACGGACTAACGGACTAACGGACTAACGGACTAACGGACTAACGGACTAACGGACTAACGGACTAACGGACTAACGGACTAACGGACTAACGGACTAACGGACTAACGGACTAACGGACTAACGGACTAACGGACTAACGGACTAACGGACTAACGGACTAACGGACTAACGGACTAACGGACTAACGGACTAACGGACTAACGGACTAACGGACTAACGGACTAACGGACTAACGGACTAACGGACTAACGGACTAACGGACTAACGGACTAACGGACTAACGGACTAACGGACTAACGGACTAACGGACTAACGGACTAACGAACTAACGAACTAACGAACTAACGAACTAACGAACTAACGAACTAACGAACTAACGAACTAACGAACTAACGAACTAACGAACTAACGAACTAACGAACTAACGAACTAACGAACTAACGAACTAACGAACTAACGAACTAACGAACTAACGAACTAACGAACTAACGAACTAACGAACTAACGAACTAACGAACTAACGAACTAACGAACTAACGAACTAACGAACTAACGAACTAACGAACTAACGAACTAACGAACTAACGAACTAACGAACTAACGAACTAACGAACTAACGAACTAACGAACTAACGAACTAACGAACTAACGAACTAACGAACTAACGAACTAACGAACTAACGAACTAACGAACTAACGAACTTAACGAATTAACGAATTAACGAACTAACGAACTAATGAACTAATGAACTAATGAACTAATGAACTAATGAATTAATGAATTAATGAATTAATGAATTAATGAATTAATTAATATAAAATAGTTATTAAATTAATTATCTTAAATTAATTAAAAGTAATTAAGCACAAACACGTGAAAGCAAGCACTTACATGTAGGCCTACGTGTACACGCACACGCACGAAGACGCACAGCGCGTATAGTGTACGAAGTTGCTTCTATATTCATGTTATGGCAGCGCAACCGATCTGGTAACTTTTCCAACAGTGAGGTGTATTAAAAAATCGATATGCTATTCAGACCTTCGAACTGACAATATCTAGCCACCATGCTCTTAGATAGGAGGACTTTCGGCTAAATAGTTTCCGGAAATGGGACACGTCTATTTGCTAATCACATTATTTCATTCCCACGTGGGTGGCAATCACGGTATATCATACTAACAATGATTACGATCGTTGAGTTATTATGGTGACATTATCTAAAAGGTGATTCACTCATTCGGCTATCTCCGAGTAAATAAACTCCGCGTCCTCCTAGTTCAATCCTTTTTCATGATTGCGACATTATCTCAACTGCAATTGAGCAGTTCCCAAACAACGCCGGCCGAGTCGTGTTCAGTATGCTGCATAAAGTGACAGAAACATAATTTCTCGTGAATGTTTTCGTTGATATTTGCACACGCACACTCGCACGCACACTGGCCCGTATTATATGCGCGCGCGCAGTTTGGCCCCACCCTAAGTTTGGATGATCGTGCTTTTAAACGTGCCTTGTTTGACATTATCATTAGACATCGACAACTCGCCACCACTGTTATTCTACAGCGGGTAAAACATTTGTCTGGGACATTTGTCAACTCTCTGTGTTTCGTATGGCTTTTATCGCGGTTGTTTTTTAATTTACATCGGCATAGTTTGAGCTTTCCGATAAGGATGCTTAAATTCGTGGATTAGCGGGTTAGTGATTGCTTAGCCATTACCCGTATTTTGGCAGTTGATTTGAATACATCTCCGCCACGGTAATTGAGACACTGGCAGGGGCGTAGCTAGGCATAAATGCAAGTGGAAGCACTAATTAAGTATACCAATCTAAATACTGTTATCTGGGTCTGGTGCCCCAAAATGTTATGTATCATGTGTGACGATCCAATCAGTTGACATATAGTGCATTTTAAGTCACAATATATCATAGGTAAATGGAACACGCTAAGGAGTAAATAGAAAAATATACGGTATTTATTACTGCGTGAAACATGCTGAAAAGGCAGAGGACTTGAACGGTTAATATACCATATTATACATAGCATATGTTTGAATGTGCAACACATTCATTGTATGCTTTAAAATCAGCTATGTACTCATTATAGTAATTAAACAAAGTTGCAATAGTTACAGTCTTTTAATAATAAGCCAAGATAAATACTGTAAATTGCACATGTGTTGTATCTAAGAGTTCAAACAAGTAAGCCTAAAAGCTGATATTTTTAAAGAGTTCTATATTGTCTTCAACATCGGTTCAGTTACTACACCCGCCCTCATTACGGGTTAAATAATAATAGGGCTATGCGCCTGTTTTTCTGATGAGTTTACTGATGAATAATGCATTCAACATCCAACTCTGTGTCCTTGTGGACGTGCATCAAGATCAGTCCCGACATGCGCTCCGTTGTCATTGTAGAGCGCAGATAGTTCTTGAGACGCAGCATTGCGATCTACCGTGGCTGTCGATACAGACATCACCATCAGTACTATGACAGCAGTGTACATGCTGGGGTATAGGTCGGGTTGATTTCTTGAATCGTCGGGTGTGTTTGGTTTCTTTGCGACATTCACCATTTTTCATATTGCTTTCCAGTGATCCACTTCGTTGTGTAGTTCACTCAGATTTCCAGGCATGTCGTCGTTGAACACCTCGTATGGCTGGGCTATTCTTTCTGGTGTCATATGCACCAGTTGTTTCGGTGTGATGTAGGCCAACTGAGCTACGTAGCGATATTGAGCCATTAATGCATGAATGGTTGGTACATCGCCCTTTTCTTGTAATGACAATGGGATGTCAGCGGGAACATTTTCGCAGTGTCTTTGTTTTCCAGCACGGCTTGCTGGGTTGAACTTCGAATTTCGCTGCCAGCTCCACAGCGTCTTCATATAATTATTAAAATGTCAGAGGAAGTAGATTTTGGAGTACATGCTCAATCATTACCAACGTGATGATTAAGTCAAACGTTTGGATTGAAAACATGTAAATCCATGCTTTGCAATTCCCACCAGCCTCCAGATATTCCAGAGCAGACGCTACAGCTGTGAAGGTAGATCTGAATGTTTACAGTGGGTTGGCACGTCTAGCCCATCTCGTCTCACAGAGTGACTGTAGTTTGGTTTTGTTGTTCATGCCAGTTTTAGCTTCTAATCTTTTAATCTTAGCCCATGGACGTGAAAACATTGATAACTTGTTTCTAGTGAATTCGTATTTACCCGGCTGCTGCATTGCCAAGATAGTATCTATCTATGCTGTGCACAGGGGTCTGAAAACTGAATTACAGCTGTACAATGTTGTCAAAATGTTGAAAATTGTTACAAGTGAATTATGACGTTTTCGTTGCCAAAGGCTATGAACATATCTGGGCATCCTCTGGCAACCGTTTGAAGTGGGCATTTTGTGGTTGCCGTACTGATGTGGAAGCACGTGCGTACGTGCGTACGGCTAGCTACGCCCGTGTGGTACATAAGTTCGCAGATTATCGGGTCAGTGAGTTGCCTAGCCAATCTCCATTAAGCGTAATTTGTCAAAAAAGTGGCAAAATACATACGCTGTAGCACTGTAGCCATAGGACAATTAGTAGGCCTACATTTATCCTTTCACCTTATAAGCATTACAATCCAGGTGCTAGTAATACATACTGCACTGATTTAAACTAATCAACAACTGCCATATCTTGTAAATAATCTATGTAATCTATGTATAATTAGATAAGTTATCTTAATTATTGTATTACAAAGATAACAATTTCCTTAAATTGTCAGATAGCAGATATAATGTTTCAGTTGTATACAAGGCTATTTGCCTTGTGGTCTCGCATGCCTGCTTTGTTTGGATGAGCAGTGTTGCAGCAACCTGAAATGTGAAATGTGTCGGCAAGTCGGCAATAAATTAATAAATATACACCCTCTTCTATGAGCAATACATAAAAACAAAAGTTATTTTAAAAGAAGGAAGCTATATAACAAATAAAACACAGTGAACTGTGTTAACAAAACATTTTGTCATTGCAATATTTGGTCTTTGTCACTGAAATATTTCGTTGGAACAGAATTCTTATGCGCACGAACAGAAATAGATAACTGAATGTTTCAGTATTTAGGGAAATTTGTGTGTAATAATTATATATATATATATATATATATATATATATATATATATATATATATATATATATATAATTACAAAGACATTTGGAACTTTCAGTTGCGTAACATTAACAGCCAATGACCGACTATTTCAGTAGGCTGACTAGGAAACGTTTAGGCGGCATAAATGACCCTTATATCGCGCCATGTGCTCAAGTGAAAACTTATACGGTGTCGACGTCGCGTCTTTGAAAGCGTCCTGCATATACTTCACTCGACCCGGATACATCTGCTTAGCCAGTTGACCTACCTGGCCGGCGTCTCGAGGACTCTTGAACAATATCATGTACTGAGCATTCAAGCTGATGGTGCGGTTTCCTTTCCCTTTCGGAAATAAGTTCTGTAGTAAATACACAACGGATGTGTTACAGTGATGACTCTTTTTCGTAATGAAGATCGTGACTCGACTGTCCGTTTCCGCCATGAGGTCTTCTATGACGAGGAGCGTCTTCGTTTCCGGACGGAACGTGTTTATTGTGAAATATAATTCTCCGTTTGTCGTTCTGTTACACGAGATAACGGATGTTCCCCCTAAAAATACAAAGCTTCTCGCCCGACCAACAGGAGCCTGAGTGATGCCTAGCCCTAGCGATGTCGATGGTGACTGTCAAACTGGCTTGCGTCGCCGTTGTCAGTAACATTGTTAGACTTATAAATATTATCATCTTAGAAGATACAAGAAGCTTTATTTAACGTCGGTTTACATGTGAATTTGATAACATTAGCTCATCTGAGCTATTTTTGACAAACAAGTGTAAAGCAACGAGACATAAAACATAAAAAGCATACAGAGTATTTAAAATGACACCAATAAAACATATAAAATACGGGTATTGAGTACAAAATAAATAATGCATGCATATATAATAATAATAATATTTTGTGTTACTCTCGGCAATCATAGCGATTGAAAATGGTACATAAAACATGAAAAGTATATTAGTTAAAATAAAGTGAAATAATATATAATTTAAGACATTAGCATAAATATAAATATGTCGTTACTACAATGTCATGGGACATTGGGCTTGTGTAGGTCTGAAGAAAAAGCGAGACAGCGGAATAAGACATCAACAACAACTACAACAACACCAGAACAGATCGAAAAGCAAACATACTTACCGTGGAAAAAAGACAGTACATACCGTTTATGTCAAGGATAACAGTGACAAAGACGAACACTTTGTGCTCGATTCAATCGAAACTACACCGATTGCCAAAATTTAGTCAATATACAAGAAAGGAAGCAAATCACAAGCATTCGCGACCATACAGATGAGAGGACAAACGACAGACGTTCTTGTGGAATGCAAGATTGACAGAGGAGCAGAGGTGAATGTGAAGCCACTACGTGTAAACAAACACCTGTTCCCAGAACAAAAAGACATCCATGGACGACCAATCGCTTTACAGAAATCCAAGGTCAGTCTGAGCGAATACGGTGGTGCAAACGTAAAGCAATACGGATGCTTCACGCTACATTGCACGCACAACGACACCGCGCTCAATGTCGAGTTTCATGTCACAGAGGACACTGGATCAACAATGCTAGGACTGCAAGCATGTATCGCCCTACGAGATGGGGCTAGACATGCTTGTGAACTGTGAACATAAATCAGCATGCAATGACTGTCACAACAGTCAAGTTCATACACTGCAGAAAGAAGGAAACAGCATATCGTCTGGTGAAGGCAATGGTGATGTCAAAGAGAAATTACTCGAGAAATACCCGAGATGCTTTCGAGGTGTTGGTCTCTTCTCTGGCGAGTATCACATTGACCTGAAATAGGATGCAGAGCTTGTCATACATCCATCAAGACGCGTTCCGGAGTCTGTGAAAGATACTGTGAAGAAAGAGTTGAAACGAATGATCGAAATAGACGTCATCGAGAAGGTTGATCAACCCACTGACTGGGTTAACAGTGTTGTGTACGTCACAAAACGACGTATATGTCTAGATCCAAAGGGCTTGAACAATTGTAATAGAAGACCTCATCACGTCCTAGATGACATTCTACCACAATTACAAGGTGCCCTACTGGATTCACGATGAGGATACTGGAACGTGAAGTGGGATGACGAGTCGAAATTACATACGACGTTCAACACGCCATACGGGTGATACTGCTTCTGTCGTCTTCCATTTGCGCTAGTTTCGACACAGGACGTGTTCCAGAAGAAAGTCGACCAACCGTCCGAAGGACTACGTGGTGTTGTAGCAATTGCTTACACTGTTGTGTTTGGCAAAACCGAAGTAGAGCATGACGAATATCTGGACAACGTTATGAAACGTACACAAGAGGTTGATCTATGCCAAGACAAATCCGTTGTGAAATGTAACATTGGTAATGTGTGTTCAGACGAGCACTGTTTATGGATTAACATGTTTAAAATACAAATATTGTGGAAACTAAACAACAGTTAATCGAGTGATCCTAAGGGCTCTGACATTGAAGTTTGAACGATCCAGTCATCATTCGACGCCGACGACAACGACGTTGTCGTTGGCGTTGCAGACGTTGCTACCGAATTTCTCTGAGATATATTCCTCCATTTTTGTGAACATTGCATCAAGCAATAATGAGAACTTGCAGGCTATTCGAAACCGATGCTTCTGTCCATTCCATACCGAAATGTTCACGGTAAAGCTCGATAAATATTTGAAGTGAGAGTTTTGACAAAACAGTATCTGTCATTTTTAAGAACGTCGAAGTTCAATTCAGTGCTGTCATCTCATTGGTTGTTAAGTCCGAGTCACTCGTACGAATGCCTCGTACGAGTGACTCAAACATGTATGATGTACGTACGATTTTACGTCCGATTTTGCGATACACGTACAATTCGGATGGTTTCATCCGAGTCACTTGTATTAGTCTCTCGTACGTGTATCACCACCTTACACCTTCAGTGTTGTGAGAAACTATGAGACGTACTTTATAATTGTTCAATGATTATATTTACATTACGTTACATTATGTGACATTACATAGTTTAATTTCTAAGTATCACATGTTTCATTTTATGTTCAAAATTATTGACATTTCAAGAAGAAAAGGACTGTGGACCAAAGACAGTGTTTATTTCAAAAAAACTGTAAAGCTGCTAGCTCCACTCGTTTGCTAATCGCCAAACCCGTTCTTTTATGACCAGATATGTAATGCTTTAATAGTTTTACTAGTATGTCATTTAATTTGTAAATGCATACTTGTCATTTTTTAATCGTAAAAAAAATCGCCGTTACACCGGGTATAACTGGCGAAACAATCAGCAGCTGCCGACGTCATGTGCTTATTGGGTCACGTGCTTTATGCGATATTGACCTACCACGGCACAATAACAGATCGCACGTACTTTTGCGCGTCATGACTAAGATTCTAAAGGCAAAGTGATTCTTCTACGAAGGTACGCATTAAGTGCATTAACGCAGTTAGCAACAAGAGCGAGTAGTCCAGGGCTAACTTGCGAACGTCTATTGGACGCGGATTCTCTAACTTCTGTGCTTTGACAACTGAGATAGCTTGGACGTATGCGAACAGTGCGGACCTGCCTATCGCCTCCTTGGGGCCATCACTAGGCGACATAGTGGCTTACCCTGCTCATCCGATGGCGATGATCGGCTCGTACGTTCGACTGATGCTGTTGTTGTGTGGGGATGTTTCGTTAAATCCCGGCTCTCGTAACTGGAAGTGTCCGTGTGGTGTGTGTCACAAGCCTGTGAAATCCAATCAGCAAGGCCCACAGTGTGACTTGTGTGATAGGTGATCACATTTGAAGTGCCTGGCAGAAGCCATCCGTGTTACCGATCAAGATTATGCTACAACACTGTCAGTGGCTACCGCGAACTGGTACTGCTTCCAGTGTCAACTACCCCTGTTCACTGACTCGTTCTTTTCATCTGCTGAATCACCTCTAGCAGATGATACGAATGACGAAATGACATCTACATCCGAGGTAAATGATATATTCAACGAACTTCGTAGCTATCTCTGTTTTGTTATCAACATTGCTTCTTCTACAATGAAATGATTGGGGTAGCTGGAATGTTTAAGATTATTACTGTTCTCAGAATTTGCCATGTTTCACATACAAGGCAACACCTCCGCCTTTTTGTAATGTCGTGCCTTGTGAAAAACCTGATAGTGTGGTAAATCATATTCTGTGGTTACATTTGATTCTGTCCATGTTTCTGATATTCCAATTATATCAAAAGTTATGTTAAGTGTTTGCAAAGTATGTATGATGCTATGAAAGTTTGCATTGAGACTACGCGCATTAAAATGTATTATTGACAGTCCGTTGGTATTGTTTTTGGTTCACACGTTAAATTGCAGATCTGGTACTGCTTCCAGTGTCAACTACCCCTGTTCACTGACTCGTTGTTTTCATCTGCTGAATCACCTCTAGCAGATGATACGAATGACGAAATGACATCTACATCTGAGGTAAATGATATATTCAACGAACTTCGTTCAGTGAGGAAGAATTGCGACACTTAAGTTTTCGTTTGTTTGGTGGAGGAGCCGCACCTTTAATAACACAGGAAATCATATTGTGCCAGTCACTAATGCCGCAAGGTGGAATTTGTGATGTTAAACAGAAGGGACGGTCTATTTGTTAGGATAACATCCAAAATTGAAGGGGTGAGTCTGTCATGAAACATGTTGGAGTTTTGATAAGATTTGTAAAATCAAAAATGTCACATATCGTATGCTAATGTTGAGATTTGTCAGGTTTCACCAGATCATAGTTCATATCTCCAATGACAATTATATTGTCGAAATGAACATGAACTTTATCAATACACGTAGTAAAATCGTCAATAAAACTAGCTTTAGGCATCAAAGGTGGCCGATAGACGCAGACAATCGCCCATTTGCGGCCACAAACCGTTGTTTCAATGCTAATGCTTTCTACATGCTGTAACTCAAGGTCGGGGCGCTGACGTGTTGGTAAGTCATATCTGACATATATCAGAATGCCCCCACCTCGACCAGTCCGGTCTTTTCTAAAAGACCTGTAGTTAGGTACGTCAAACTGAGCAAGACTGAAAGAAGGATCTAGTTTAGTCTCAGTTATAAATAAGATGTCCACAAGCATACTTGAAAACAAATCAGACACTTCGTAAAATAAATTTGTTTCGCAGGCTGTTGATATTAAGGTGTGAGAACATAATGTTCTTTGGGCATTTCTTCCTCACCGAACGAAGTTCGTTGAATATATCATTTACCTCGGATGTAGATGTCATTTCGTCATTCGTATCATCTGCTAGAGGTGATTCAGCAGATGAAAAGAACGAGTCAGTGAACAGGGGTAGTTGACACTGGAAGCAGTACCAGTTCGCGGTAGTCACTGACAGTGTAGCATAATCTTGATCGGTAACACGGATGGCTTCTGCCAGGCACTTCAAATGTGATCACCTATCACACAAATCACACTGTGGGCCTTGCTGATTGGATTTCACAGGCTTGTGACACACACCACACGGACACTTCCAGTTACGAGAGCCGGGATTTAACGAAACATCCCCACACAACAACAGCATCAGTCAAACGTACGAGCCGATCATCGCCATCGGATGAGGAGGGTAAGCCACTATGTCGCCTAGTGATGGCCCCAAGGAGGCGATAGGCAGGTCCGCACTGTTCGCATACGTCCAAGCTATCTCAGTTGTCCAAGCACAGAAGTTAGACAATCCGCGTCCAATAGACGTTCGCAAGTTAGCCCTGGACTACTCGCTCTTCTTGCTAACTGCGATAATGCACTTAATGCGTACCTTCGTAGAAGAATCACTTTGCCTTTAGAATCTTAGTCATGACGCGCAAAAGTACGTGCGATCTGTTATTGTGCCGTGGTAGGTCAATATCGCATAAAGCACGTGACCCAATAAGCACATGACGTCGGCAGCTGCTGATTGTTTCGCCAGTTATACCCGGTGTAACGGCGATTTTTTTACGATTAAAAAATGACAAGTATGCATTTACAAATTAAATGACATACTAGTAAAACTATTAAAGCATTACATATCTGGTCATAAAAGAACGGGTTTGGCGATTAGCAAACGAGTGGAGGTAGCAGCTTTACAGTTTTTTTGAAATAAACACTGTCTTTGGTCCACAGCCCTTTTCTTCTTGAAATGTCGATAATTTTGAACATAAAATGAAACATGTGATACTTAGAAATTAAACTATGTAATGTCACATAATGTAACGTAATGTAAATATAATCATTGAACAATTATAAAGTACGTCTCACAGTTTCTCACAGCACTGAAGGTGTAAGGTGGTGATACACGTACGAGAGACTAATACAAGTGACTCGGATGAAACCATCCGAATTGTACGTGTATCGCAAAATCGGACGTAAAATCGTACGTACATCATACATGTTTGAGTCACTCGTACGAGGCACTCGTACAAGTGACTCGGACTTAACAACCAATGAGATGACAGCACTGAATTGAACTTCGACGTTCTTAAAAATGACAGATACTGTTTTGGCAAAACTCTCACTTCAGATATTTATCGAGCTCTACCGTGAACATTTCGCTATGGAATGGTGGAAGCCCACGTTACAAAGACAGAAGCATCGGTTACGAATAGCCTGCAAGTTCTCATTATTGCTTGAAGCAATGTTCACACAAAATTGAGGAATATATCTCAGAGAAATTCGGTAGCAACGTCGGCAACGACAACGACAACGTCGAATGATGACTGGATCGTTCAAACTTCAATGTCAGAGCCCTGTCAGAAGTAAGTAGAGACAGCGACATCGTGACATTAGGATCACTCTGTTGTTTAGTTTCCACAATATTTGTATTTTAAACATTTTAATCCATAAACAGTGCTCGTCTGAACACACATTATCAATGTCAATGGGTGAATGACACTGCCACGCGCACTGCACTGATGGTTGGTAACTGTGTGTCTGTGTCACTGTGAGTGGGAATCATTTTTGAATGTCTAATTAAATACAAAATATACACTCATGATCTAAAATTAAAACTACGTAAAACGCGTCCGTACCCCTTTTTTACACCTGATAAGGAATAGCTTTGCATTCTATCTCTGATAGAACGAGAAAATTGCTCGCACAGGCAACTGGTCGTCCGTGGTGCAGAAGTGTTGCTCCAATTCCTCGTTTGCTCGCATCTGTCTGAAAGGTTACTAGCTTGTTCGTGTCGAAGTAACTGTTGTTGATGCTGCAGGGATCACAAGGTCTGGTGTGTAGCAGCTTAAGTAGTTCACCATACCAAGGACATTCTGCAGTTCCTGGGAATATTTCGGCGTTGCCATGTCATCGATTGCTGCGATCTTATCTGGACCAGGTTCTAACCCATTTGACGAGTGGTAGTTTCCGACGAACTTGATCCTGTGTGATTTCACAACGGATTTGTCTTGGCATAGATCAACCTCATGTGTACGTTTCATAACGTTGTCCAGATATTCGTCAGCAATTGCTACAACACCAGGTAGTCCTTCGAACGTTTGATCGGCTTTCTTCTGGAACACGTCCTGTGTCGAAACTAGCGCAAATGGAAGACGACAGAAGCAGTATCACCCGTATGGCGTGTTGAACGTCGTATGTAATTTCGACTCATCATCCAACTTCACGTTCCAGTATCCTCATCGTGAATCCAGTAGGGCACCTTGTAATTGTGGTAGAATGTCATCTAGGACGTGATGAGGTCTTCTATTACAATTGTTCAAGCCCTTTGGATCTAGACATATACGTCGTTTTGTGACGTACACAACACTGTTAACCCAGTCAGTGGGTTGATCAACCTTCTCGATGCCGTCTATTTCGATCATTCGTTTCAACTCTTTCTTCACAGCATCTTTCACAGACTCCGGGACGCGTCTTGATGGATGTATGACAAGCTCTGCATCCTATTTCAGGTCAATGTGATACTCGCCAGAGAAGAGACCAACACCTCGAAAGCATCTCGGGTATTTCTCGAGTAATTTCTCTTTGACACCACCATGGCCTTCACCAGACGATATGCTGTTTCCTTCTTTCTGCAGTGTATGAACTTGACTGTTGTGACAGTCATTGCATGCTGATTTATGTTCACAGTTCACAAGCATGTCTAGCCCCATCTCGTAGGGCGATACATGCTTGCAGTCCTAGCATTGTTGATCCAGTGTCCTCTGTGACATGAAACTCGACATTGAGCGCGGTGTCGTTGTGCGTGCAATGTAGCGTGAAGCATCCGTATTGCTTTACGTTTGCACCACCGTATTCGCTCAGACTGACCTTGGATTTCTGTAAAGCGATTGGTCGTCCATGGATGTCTTTTTGTTCTGGGAACAGGTGTTTGTTTACACGTAGTGGCTTCACATTCACCTCTGCTCCTCTGTCAATCTTGCATTCCACAAGAACGTCTGTCGTTTGTCCTCTCATCTGTATGGTCGCGAATGCTTGAGATTTGCTTCCTTTCTTGTATATGGACTACATTTTGGCAATCGGTGTAGTTTCGATTGAATCGAGCACAAAGTGTTCGTCTTCGTCACTGTTATCCTTGTCATAAACGGTATGTACTGTCTTTTTTCCACGGTAAGTATGTTTGCTTTTCGATCTGTTCTGGTGTTGTTGTAGTTGTTGTTGATGTCTTATTCCGCTGTCTCGCTTTTTCTTCAGACCTACACAAGCCCAATGTCCCATGACATTGTAGTAACGACATATTGTGTCTGCTGTTGGACATTTGTCGTTTCTTGCGTGTGTTTTTCCACATCTATAGCAACCATGTAGATCTGTTATCATCTTCTCCGGAGTTTCATGTGCGTGTTGTTTGCTCACATACTGTATCTGTCTGGTGTCCTGGATGTCATCCAGTTATCTTTCTGTGCCTTCATGTGCTCTTACTATCGCTAGTGCTTGGTCTAAGGTTGTTTGTTTGGTTTTTTTGGCAATTAATTTCCGTCGTATGCTATCATTGTGTAGGACCGCAAATAATGTGTCCATTAACTGTTCGTCTTTACCAGTGTATACACAATCATTGGCAATAATGCGTGCCCTTGTTATGAACGCATCTATTGTGTCGTTTTGCTCTTGTTTTATTGCTCTTAACTGAAATATCGAAACCCTGAAACTGGATTTGGGTTTAGCGTAGTTTTCAAATCCTCTCCAGTGAGACGCCAGTATTTTGCTGTTGGCCTCTGTTAGCGCCCAGCCGTCGCGTATGTCCCGACCATCCTCGCCGACCCATAGGCATAGCATTAGACATTGTACCGTTACTGCCTCGTCTTTTGCAGCTAGTGGTCCGTTAAATATGTATTCACACGTTCATTTGAATTTGCGTAGTGCTTCCAGCAGATTTCCTGAATACCAGTCTATTGTTGGTATCGGCACACCAGTTACCTCTGTCATTGTGAATCGATGTATCACGAACGTGACGTTACTAACTTGTGTCTATGCAGCGTAACTGCATGATCGACCACTGTCTCGTGGTCTTGAATTTAGAGGTATGTTTCCTCACTTTAAACGTTAGACGTCGTAACTAGTCATTATACATTGTAACCCACCCGTGCGCGTGGTATTCACAATCTTTCTGACACCATGTTGTATATCGTGTTCTTTCAATTCTCAATTGAAAGTGTTGAAATAAGATGTATCAACGTGAGTGTTGGTGGTGATCAAGAGCAATTGTTTGAATTTTATTGTAGTCCGCAAGGCGGCAGCACAACCAATTACGTATCACATAAATAGCGGAATAATAATTATAATTATAAATAATTATAAATAGTGATTATAAATAGTGGAGGTCGCCATAAGGCATAGTTAAGTGGCGGCCGCCATATAGTTAAGTGGCGGTGTGGTGGTCCCAGATTCGACCAGTCCAGGATTCGTACGAATTTGGGACCGCGACGGTGGCGGTCCCAGTTTCGTACCAAGCCAGGATTCGCCTTTGTTACTATCGTAGTTTCCGTTAGTAATACATTAAGTATTGAAATAATATTGTTATCACGCACATCTTAAATAAAAATGGATTAACTTATGTGATAATTTTCACTCATTCGAACGTGTTGTGTTATTTAGTCCAATCTCGGCCCGGGCATGACGTATGCCGTTGCCACTACGTCAGAGCGCGTCAGAACAGATAAAAGCGATTATTGCGCATGCGCGCGCATGCGCGATATGCGTTTAGACGAATCCTGGACTGGTTGAATCTGGGACCACCACAGCGGCCGCCAGAAAATTAAGCGGCGGCGGTCAAAGATAATATAGTCACCCGTGGCACCAACGGGCTTCTACGGAAGCCTATTGATGCCATGGGTGAATATATTCTTGCTAACCACTCAATTATAAGCAGCTGTTCTGTATTTCGACACTGGTGTTTTTGAACATGCATGCATTTTATGTTTGTCACAATTTGAATATTATTTGTCAATATTTGGAAAGAATCAAACAAATAAAAAACCTCGTTATTACAATTCTATTTTTATATTATAATGCGAAAATTCTTAAATGGCTATGATAAATGTGTCGTTCAATGGGTATGATAAATACAAACGTTTTCTGGTACTCCACTTGTCACCGTAATACCAAAACGATGGGATGTATTTTGCGAGCTTGGCTTTTTTGAGACGTTGTAGCGCTGACATTTGTCCGGCCTCAAGAGAGGTAGGATCGAGCACAATTGGAAAACAGCAGGTGAAGTCCGTTTAGTTGTGATGTATGCTTGCCTTTTCTATCTGTCATGGTTAATTTCAATCATCTTAAATATAGCAAGACAACACACAAACCTTAGTTTGAAATAATGGTAGGGTCATGCACGTGCCTTTTTTCGATGGGCTGCAGTGCAGTTCTACGTACAAAGTAGTCAAATTACATTCTTTTGAATTGTGTAAAATGGTTATAACCTTACACCGTGAATTTTGAATATCCACGGATTTTATGTGGGACATTTGCAACTAATTTTCGCCGTAGATCTTCAGATTTTATTAACTTTTATATTTGACATATAAACCTGAGGCGTGTCGGATCCGGTTATGGACCTACGCGAACACTCTCTGAATATTTACATTCAGCCCGCCAACGACTGACGCAGAATGTCGTTGTCCAGGACGTTTCTTCTCGGTCTAAGGCATTGCCGCCAACCGCCGAACCAACCGTAGACATCAACAATACCAAACTCGCGTCAACCGTCTACCAAAAGCGGAACAAGGCATATCAAGACAATTGTAATGTTGAATGTGACGACAACAAATGCGGGACCGTTGACACCAACAACATCACCGGCGACGATCGCCCCGGCACCGAAGACAACAACGCTGAATATAAGTGACTACACCGTGGTAACGACAGCTGTGCGATTGACCAAATACCCGCTATTGTATTATTCAGCGTGTATCTTGAATACTACCGCGCATATACACGCCGCCAGTAAACCAATCCAGTTACCACACTGCCATCCAGAGTACGAGTCGCCTTATGTTACATGGTGTCTAGAAGTAACACTAAAATAATGTAAACCTCCAGGCACCGTCTGATGTGGAAGACGGCAGAAAAGAGCGGACCACTTGCCGAGATTTGACTTTGGCAGATTTGCAACAACGCATCACTCGGTGATCGACAGATTCTACTCCGAGCGATATCAGCATCCTTGACCGCGGTTGACCGGGGGATGACCAGGGCGACAAGGATTACCGCAGACTGAGCGACATCGATACGCAGTGAGTGTTTACCAGAACTGTCCGGCCTGACAGTCATCATGGCGAACGCCGGCTACAAACCTTGCATGAATTGGCAAGCGGCCAATCTCGCAACCGAATGGCGCCGCTTTCGATAGCACTGTGACTTTACGTTCAAGGGTCCTCTCGCCGCCAAGACAGAAGGACAGAAGGTAAATTATCTTATGACTTATATCGGTGATAAAGGACGTGACATATACTAGATATTCCCATGGACGCCAGCGACGGACGACACTCCCGCGGAGAACGCCACTCTGGAGGGTGTGTACGCCAAACACGCCTATGAAAAACCACATATGTGCGACGGAATCGTTCAATCGCAGGAAACAAGATGCAGGAGAAAGGTTTGACAACTTTGTTACAGACCTCCGCATCCTCGTGAAAGACTGTGGCTACGCAGAAGAAAACCGTATGTTGCGAGACGCCATTTTGTTACGATCATCGCATGCTGCAGTCAGAGAAAAATATCTCGAGAAAGGTGATGATCTGACGTTAGACATGGCCATTGGTATCGGCGAGAACTACGAGACGTCACAAGAAATTGTGCGCGCTATCGGCATCTTCGAAGATCAGACTGTTCATGTTTTGAACACCGGAAGTCGCGCCATACAAACGGTGTTAAGGGAGCAGAAGAACCGCACCAGTTGACGTGCAATTTAAATGTCGCGTGATCAGGCAGAACATTGGTCATGATTGTCAGATGCAGGCATGCATGCATGCATTATCGCCCACACCACGCCATGCCACACCCAGACGGACCAGCAGGAGCCGCTCGCTGACCGTTCCACTTCACTGATTCACCATTTTGACTTTGCGCCCACAACCGTTCATCGACTACGCCGTCAAAACAAAAACATTGTTTTGATTGTTCCAAGAAAACACTCGCAAAGATGCCGCCCTCAAAAGTAAGCGAAGACATAGCAGAAATGAAGTAGTTTTGATGAGACAAAAGTCTCAAACAAGAAACAACAAGAAGCATTGTTAGAGATGAAAAAAGCAACGATACTATGAACAAGAGAATAGACCAGCTAGAATCAAAACTACAAGTGAAGGACGATCACATTAAACGATTAGCAAAATCCTTGGACATATTGGAAATGCACTCAAAGAAAAACAACGTTATAATCAGCGGGCTGGACCTCCAAGCCCGCAGCTATGCGAGAGCGACGAGCGGGAACGTGTCTGTGGAGGCACATGGCACAAGCAGCCCGAGTGGTGGCGAATTCGCAACCTTCATAAAAAAGGTTGCTGATTTCGTAAATGAGACCATGGGCGTACAGCTTCTGACGAGCGACATTATTACCTGTCAGGAACTGCCGGGTAGAAAAGACCAACGGGTTAAACCAATCATCATGAGCTTGATTAACAACCCAGTAAAGCGAGATGTCATGATGGGGAGAAAGAATTGAAGCGCACACGTATATACGTGAACGAACAACTTACGCAAAATAATGCTGCCCTCTTCAAGAAGGCGAGGGACCTGAGAAAACATGGAAACATCGACAACATATGGACGTACAACGGAAAGGTCTTCCTCAAGAAATCTCAATCCACGTCGCCCAATGAGTTAAAGGTGGAAGAGGATCTTCTACAAACGGTGTTAAGGGAGCAGAAGAACCGCACCAGTTGACGTGCAATTTAAATGTCGCGTGATCAGGCAGAACATTGGTCATGATTGTCAGATGCATGCATGCATGCATGCATTATCGCCCACACCACGCCATGCCACACCCAGAGTTGTTACTTTTACTTTTATTACTCGCACATTGTAAAACGTGGGATGCAATTGTCGTTATGTATATAATTATGTTATACCAAGTGAAAACCCAGCCATTTTTGTATACGTTTTATATTTGTTCCCTTAATTTGAATAATTTTAGATTTATTTCGTGTACACCATAATATTTCAATTTATCAATTACAAATGTATGATCAATGGTATCAAAAGTTTTGCAAAGATCTAAATAAATGTTAATTGCCATTTCATCCTTATCAAGTTGGATGTTTCGGTCGAAAACCATACTGATAATCAAATAAAAGCTTAGAGTGTTTTAAGTAGCATGGCAGTTGTTCAAAAAATATTTTTCCAGTACTTTTGAAATGGTTGGTAAACAATAAATAATTACTATAAACCGTTTGCTCTCATTTGTTATAGACTGGGATTACCTTTGCAATTTTTTATTTATCGGTGAATATTCCTGTGGTTAGCACTTGGTTTGTTAATAAAGCTAGAGATTTGGTTAGTGCTGGTTCAAGAATTTGTTTAGCAATTTAGTGGAGAGACCATCATATCCATAGCTACTTTTGTTGGGTAAATTCATTATAATTAATTATTGTCCTCTTTATGACATCTTCTTCAACGTATTTAAATGTAGTAAAGTTACTTTCTACTATTTTATTTAGATAATATATATGTCCACGAATGCCTTTATATTTAATATTCTTTGCCAGGTTACTACGTATATTGGTAAAATATGCATTGAATTTATTTACAATTTCAGATTTATCTGTCACTATTAAATTGGAATCTATAAAATATTTAGGAAATGTTTTATTTGTTTTATGTCTAGATAGTATATCATTGATAATTGTCCACGTGTTTTTATATCAAATTTAAAATGATTAAAGCATTCGTCATAATATAATTGTTTTGCTTTGCGAATACTTGTTTTCAAAATGCCATTGTACGTTTTTAAGTTCACCAATAATATGCCATATTCGGAAGATTCAGGGTTAGTGATTTTTTGTTTTTTGTAGAGTTTATCTCTGTATCTTATTGAGATTAATAGGCCTTCAGTTATCAATGTAGACTTTTGATGCTTGTATTTGTTAAATTTAACTAATTTGCTAGTCATATATTTGTGTTTAGCTTGGTTTATTTCATTATTTCATTCATGTTAATATTATAATTATGGTTTGGATCAGTATTTGGTTTAGTGTCTAATTTATTGTATATATCAGAAGATTGTATATATTGTTTTACCTTAAACATAGCCTCTTTATTTTATACATTAACTTGTATAAATCTTGTGGGATGATCCTCTTTAAGGGTGGTGTCCACGAACATAAAATATGGGTGGTGATCAGAAAATGTCTTAATTAATATTCCTGCTGTATTTTGTAAAATGTGTTTTGTTAAATTACAAAAGAATTTGTCAATAAGTGTGCCAGTGCATGTCGTGAACCTTGTAGGAAGGGTAATTTGTGGGAAGAGGCTGAATGAAGTTAACATATCAAAGAATGTGCTACAGTGTTCTTGCTCATTTATTTTTAACAAGTTTATATTGTAATCCCCTGCGAGGATAACACTGTTGTTTTGGTGACACGGCAAATTTGATATGACCATTGACAATTCATTGATGAATTCATTATAGTTTTCAGTTGAGCGCCTTGGAGGACGGTGTATGTTCCTCCAGATATTCGTATTATTTGTCTCTCCCATTGTTCATACATATTTACATTCATCTTTATTTCGTAATCAAGCCGGTTGTCTATAATATTAACAACCCACCTTTACTACTACAACGTTTTCCTTGTGAAATACAGTTATATCCAGTTAATTAAATTAATGATGTCATCATTTTCAGATAACCAACTCTCCTGAAGACATATTATGCTAACTACAAAGTTTAACGAAGATAAGTAATTTACAAATGCCTCAAGTTCACTAAACATTGCATTTATAGACTGTATATTTGAGCTTAAAATATTGAATTATTTACCATTTGTTTGGGCTAATAAGTTAAATTTATCAAAATTATAATATGATTATCTGCGTATTATTGGCAATTCGTTATCTTCGTCAATAGTATTGCCAATGCTTAAAATATTATTTAGACAACTATTTGAAATATCACCTGTAAATTGAAGAAAGTTGCGTCAGTTGTCTGTAATTTAACTTTTACTAAATTCAGCATATTATCAATGTACAATAACACTTTGTTAACAGTGTGTGCCTGACAGCAGAACAAAAGAAAAACGAAAAAGCCAGCTATCCACTACCACAACAAATATTAAACAAAATAATCACCATTATTATGGTAACGCATATATAAGAATGATATATAAAACATAAACACTGAGGGAACAAATATAAAAGGTATAGCAAACTGGCTGGGCTTTCACTTGGTATAACATAATAGTATACATAATGCGGAAAAGATATAAAAACAAATACAACAACTGAGGTGCAATAACACCAGTTACTACACACAGGGCATAACGACAATTGTATCCTAGTTGCAAACCATTTAAATGGTTAATAATAACTTCAAATAGGTGACGCCATAAAGTTTTGCAACGTGCGAGTAATAAAAGTAAAAGTAACAAAAGATCACACATTAAATATAAGTCATTAGGAAAAGGAAATACATGTATTTTATCAGTCATAATTTTTCGATAAACTAAAGAGCAAAATAATAAAAGAACAACAAACATTTGATAAACGCGCGTGCTTACGTTGTTAGTCACGCATACATAATAATGATATATATATATATATATATATATATATATATATATATATATATATATATATATATATATATATATATATATATAACAAAACAATTAAGGGAACAAATATAGAAAGTATACCAAACTGGCTGGGTTTTCACTTGGTATAGCATAATACATAATGCGAAAACGATTTAAAAATAAATACAACAACCGAGGTGCAATAACACCAATGACTACACACATGACATAACGACAATTGCATCCTAGTTGTAAACCATTTAAACGGTTAATAATAACTGCAAATAGGTGATGCCATAAAGTTTTGCAATGTGCGAGTAATAAAAGTAAAAGTAACAAAAGATCCAACAGTAAGTATCAGTCATTAGGAAAAGGAAATACATGTATTTTCTCTAACAATGCCTCTTGTAGTTTCTTGTTTGAGACTTTTATCTCATCAAAACTATGGCACAGAAATTGTAATGATGTTTTCATTTCTGCTATGTCTTCTCTTACTTTTGAGGGCGGCATCTTCGCGAGTGTTTTCTCGGTCCAATCAAAACAATGTTTTTGTTTTGACGGCGTTAATCAGTAAACAGGGTATGATACCCGTAGTCGGTGTGACACCAGTTGTCGATGAATGGCTGTGGGCGCAAAGTCCAAATGGTGAATCAGTGAGGTGGAACGGTCAGCGAGCGGCTCCAGCTGGTCCTCCTGGGTGTGGCATGGCGTGTTGTGGGCGATGAAGCAAGCATGCATGCATGCATCTGACAATCATGACCAATTGTCTGCCTGATAACGCGACATTTAAATTGCACGTCAAACTGGTGCGGTTCTTCTGCTCCCTTAACACCGTTTGTACCCCCGAAGAGGAGCAATGTCGGACATGACTTACTTGGTGTGGAACGATATCGCGTGAACGCGGTGCACTGCGAGTCTCACTGCCTCACCCCGTCACGCACCCGATACAGTCGTCGTTACACTCACCCGTAAGCCACCACTTCACCAAAATACTTCATGTTGTATCATGTGTACGTGTCGAAATAAAAAATGTGTGCAATCGATGATTCTCGTCTCGTTGTGTTGTCATTTCCTATATATTTACACACCACGCGCATTCACACAAACATAGTCTATTCAAAAAACGACAATTTCCCCACTATACATACACCACCGCACTACAACGGTAAACAGTCTACCACGTCGTTTAACACACGGTTAGTCGCCAGATGACGCCACGCTATACGAACACAGGTGTAAAATAAACCGGATATAGATATCAGCCGTTGTGTTGTCGTTTCATATGTATTTACACACCAAGCGCACTCACGCAAATATAGTATAATCAAAATGAACACTTCGCGCCATACATACCCAGCCGCAATGTAATACAGATGACGCCACTCAATACGAACACAGGTATAAAATAAACCGGAAATAGATATCAACCAATCATTGATCGAGAAAGTAAACCGGTTTGCAGTTGTTTACGCATTGAGGAGTCATGATCCGCCATTTTGTTTTCTGGTCACGTGACTTCCGGTTCAGGTCACGAGACTTGATGACGTCCCACCCGGTTTAGTTTCCCGGTCGCTGATTGGTTGATATCCACGTCCGGCTGACTTTCTCGATCGGTGATTGGTTGATGAAAATCACGTGGCTTGATGTCGTCAACCAATCACCGGTCGAGAAAGTCAACCGGACGTGGATATCAACCAATCAGCGACCGGGAAACTAAACCGGGTGGGACATCATCAAGTCTCGTGACCGGAACCGGAAGTCACGTGACCAGAAACAAAATGGCGCATCCTGACTCCTCAAAGCGTAACCAACTGCACACCTATACTACTTATGTTATATCTGACCTCGCTTTTAGATACCCATGTTGAGATGGGTTAATCAAGTTATTTTTAACAAGAAAATCAACCAAATGATCTTTAATTAGTCTTTCTAATAGTTTGCAAATCACCGATGTTAAACTCACTGGTCTATAGTTCTCTGACTTGCTTCTTGACCCTTTTTTAAATAATGGTATAATGTTTGCTTCTTTCCAATCTAACGGAACTACTCCCTCCTCTAATGACAAATTGAACACTGTTGCAAGCGGTATGCTACTTTGTTCTACAATTTCCAGTAGTAATTTTGGAGGTATCCCATCCACTCTTATTATCTTTCCTATCCCTTACTTTCTTAGGTATCATTTTTGGTGTTACAATTAGTTGTTCTAAATAGTCTGACTCTCTCCGTTAGAATTTAGTCTCTGGTACTGGTAATGCACTAATATCTTCCCTGGTAAAAACGAACTAAAGTATTCATTTAGGTTTTCTGCCATTAAGAATCCCTCTGTTATTATGTTTCCATCACTACCTTCTAGAGGACCGACCTTATCCTGAACTTACTGTTTACTTCGAACATATGCATAAACACTCTTGCTGTCATGTTTTATATTAAAAGCTATTTGTTTTCATAGCTTCTCTTTGAATTTCTAATATCAGCTGTAGCTTGGTTAAGTGCATGTTTATAAATGGCATAGTCTTCTTCACTTCCATTATGTCTATATGTCTTCCACATCATTTGCTTGTAATTGATTTTTCTAATGGGTTCTTTCGATAAGTGTTTCTTTTTTACCGTTTCCCCTGTTTTTTCAAGGGGACACATTTTTCGACAATGCAGTCACTTTCACTCTTTAATATATTCCAGCATTCTGTTGCTGTTTTATTCTCCAATGTGTTAATCCAGTCTATCTTTGCTAAACATTTACTCATATCCTTATATCTTCCTTTGTGAAAGGTTTTCATGTACCGTATTTTTCGATTCCGTTCTCCTTTTACTTTGATGATAACATGTATCTGGTTGTGATCACTACACCCCAGTGGCTCACATATCTTGACATTATCAACAAATTCCTTCTGTGAGCTCAGAATTATGTCCAACACGTTCTCACCCCTGGTTGGTTCTAACACATGTTGAGTAAGGAAACTATATTGTACTAAATAAAAAAACGTTTGATCCTCCCTCCCAGTACTCTGTAGAGATTTCCACTGTATGGCTAAAATCCCCCATATTTATACAGTCCCGTTTACTGACTTCCTTTGTAGCGTTTTGTACTTTATTATACTCGTCTATGCTTATGTTTTGACTTCGATAAACTAACCCAACAGTTACTGTTGAGTTTCCTGTAACTATGTTACACCAGACAGCTTCTTCACATTCTTCTTTTTCTAATTTTATTTCATAAGCCTGGATGGATTCTTTAATATATAAAATAAATCCGCCTCCCCTTCTTCCTAATCTATCTTTCCTAAACATTACATACCATGTCATTCCTAATTCGGCATCTGACATATCGGTGGTGGCCCAAGATTCAGTTATACCTATTATGTGAGGGTCAATATCTTCTACCATAATGTTTAGTTCATTTATTTTGTTTACTATGCTCCTTGCATTTAAACAAACACATTTATAACCAAATGTTGTAGAGTTTTCCAGACTGTTCTTTGCTGATTTCCTTTTGCTGTCCTTATCTGTGTATCCAGTATTTGGCTTCTCTGTGAATCCCCACTGCGAATCTAGTTTAAATAGTTTCAACCTGTTCCACTGTCCATAGATCGAAGCAGGTTCTCGGAGAAAACTGCTGCGCCCTTTCCGCTTAGATGGAGGCCATCTCTCGCGTACATGTCTTCTTTCCCAACAAAGTATCCCCACAAATCTAAGAATCCAACTCCTTCTTCTTCACACATCTGCTCTAATAGAGCGTTGATTGCTAACCTCTTGTAGTTTCTATATGTTCCTCCCCTTCCTCCCATTACTGGCGAAATTCCTGAGAGACTAATCTGTTCAACTCTTGTCTTCTTCAGTTTCCCTACCAACTGTCTGTACTTTTGCACTATTCTAGGTGTCCCCTCCCTGTCTGCATTGTTCGTCCCTACATATACTAATATAGATCTTCCCTGGCCATACCCCAATGTATTCTCTACCCTTTCAGTCACATGCTCTATCTTAGCCCCTGGAAGACAAACAACAACATCTCCTTTGCTTAATGTCGCCCATAAATACCCTTTCTGTTCTCAATGCCCCCTCAATCACTGCCTCAGACTAGCTCCTCCGTGTTGCATATACCTGGTCGTTGACTTTTCTCCCTGCCTCCTTCTCTGTTGTTCCTGTTTTCCCTGCCTCTTTTCTACCTGTCATCATCCCTGTTATTGACTTCCCTTTCGACACATCTACTCTCACTTCCTTTCTTCCCTTCATCTTTCCTCCTGTCACACGAAATTCTCTCCTCTCTTTTCCCACTGTCCCCTCCTCCTCTACTGTCACTTTTCCTCGTAACCTTCCAGCATGCCATGTTTTTTGTTGTTCGTTGTCCATTTGTTTTCCTTGCACTTGCACTTGCACTCGCCCCCCTCCTCAATCTCCTGTCCTCATCCTTCTTGTCACTGCATTGCTCCTTCCGACCTCTTCCATCCGTCTCTTTGGTTATTCTCATCTCCACCCCCTTCACAATACCGTTTAGCGTAGTTAACTCTGCTGTAAGACATTCCACTTTCCAACACCCCGTGCACTGGAAAGTAAAGCCTTCCTCCATTGTCTCTGTCCATGTCTTTGTGCATCCAGATAAAGCAAAATCTACAAAGCAGTGACAATGGTCACATACTAAGTGCCTACTTGCCTTCACTTGCCGCATACAAGGGGCCATATTATGCTTACCCAGGTACTCAAAATTAACTCAGTCGGTATACCAACTTAGTCTTTAGAAAGACTGTTTAATGTGGACAGTAACTGCAGCTCACTTTATGTTACACACAACTGACAAATTTATTCTTTACTGGTACCGTTTCCTAGCGGATACATTGGACACTACCTACATAAACAAACTAGGGTTTTCTACAAAAAACTTTAAAACAAAATAACAATGCTACCTGATCAAAGTATTATCTTACGTATGTAGTTGTTATGTTTGTTACTTTATATATTATATATTCTATCAAATAATTAGATTTGCTAAATCTTGTAAACAATCTTGTCGAAGGCTAGATTACCGAATTATCACCCACTAAACTAATCTGCTCAAAAATACTTTTAACTACAATGGAGCGGGCGATTAGACGGGAGAGGGCGACTAGAAGTGAGAGGGAGGCTTGACGGAGGCTAGACTGGAGAGGGCGGTTAGAGGGGGGGGGCGACTAGACGGGCGAGGGCGGCTAGAAGAGAGAGGGCGGCTAGAGGGGAGAGGGCGACTAGACGCAGATGGCGGCTAGACGAGAGTGGGCGACTAGATGACAGAGAGGTGAGAGCGACTAGACGAGAGAGGGCGACTAGACGGGAGAGGGCGACAATTCGGGAGAGGGCGACTAGTCCTCAGACGGCGGCTAGATCTGAGACGGTAGTTAGAGGGTAGAGGGCGAGAGAGGGCGGCTAAAGGGGAGAGGGCGACTAGACGGGAGAGGGCGAGTAGTCGGGAGAAGTCGGTCAGAGGGAAGAGAGAGACTAGACAGGGGAGGCGACCAGAGGGGAGAGGGCCGCTAAACGGGTGAGGGCGACTAGACGGAAGAGGGCGACAAGACTGGAGAGTGCGGCTAAACGGGAGAGGGCAACTAGACGGGTGAGGGCGACAAGACGGGATATGGCGACTAGTCATGAGACGGCGGCTAGATGGGAGACGGTAGTTAGAGGATAGAGGGTGAGAGAGTGCTGCTAAACGGGAGAAAGTGGCTATACGGGAGAGGGAGGTTAGACGGGAGAGGGCGTCTAGACGGGACAGGGCGGATGGCGGGAGAGGGCGTTTAGAGACGGCGACTAGACCGGACAGGAGAGGGAGAATATACGGGACGGGGCGACAAGACGGGAGAGGGCGACTAGAGGGAAGACGGCGGCTAGATGGGAGACGGCGGCAAGAGGGCAGAGGGCGACTAGACGGGATAGGGCGACTAGACGTGAGAGGGCGACTAGACGGGAGATGGCGACAGGAAGGGATGGGGCGACTTGACGAGAGAGGGCGACTAGACCGGAGACGGCGACAAGAAGGGAGAGGGCGACTAGACGGAAGACGTCGGCCAGATGGGATACGGCGGCAAGAGGGGAGAGGGCGACTAAACGGGAAAGGGCGACTAGACGGGAGATGGCGACAAGAACGGAGAGGGCGACTAAACTGGAGAGGGCGACTAGCCGAGAGATGGCGACTAGACGGGAGAGACCGACTACACGGGAGAAGGCGGCTAGAAGGGAGAGGAGATTAGACGGGAGTGTGCGGCTAAACGGAGTGGGCGACTAGACGGCAGAATGCGACCAGACGGGAGAGGGCGACTAGACGGGAGAGGGCGACAAGAAGGGACAGGGCAACGAGACGGAAGAGACCGAATAGAAGGGAGAGGGCGGCCAGACGGGAGAGGGCGATTAGATGGGAGTGGGGGCTACACGGGAGAGGGCGACTAGACGGGAGAGGGCGATAAGACGGAAGATGGCGACTACACGGGAGACGGGGGCTACATGTGAGACGGTGACTAGAGGTGAGAGGGCGACGAAACGGGACAGGGCGACTTGGAGGGAGAGGGCGACTAGACGGGAATCGGCGACAAGACCGGAGAGGGCGACTAGACGGGAGAAGTCGGTTAGAAGAGAAAGAGCGACTAGACGGGAGAGGGCGACCAGACAGGAGAGGGCGGTTAAACGGGAGAGGGCGACTAGACGGGAGATGGCGCAAGACGGTAGAGGGCGACAAGACAGGTGAGGGCGACTAGACGGGAGAGGGTGACTAGACGGGAGAGAGCGACTAGACGGGAAAGAGCGACTATACGGGAGAAGGCGGCTAGACGGTAGAGGCGTTTAGACAGGAGTGTTCGGCTAGAAGGGAGAAATATGTTAGAGGGGAGAGAGCGACTAGACGGGAGAGGGCGACTAGACGGGAGAGGGCGACTAGACGGGGGAGAGCGACGAGAAGGGAGAGGGCGTCTAGACGGGACAGGGCGGATGGCGGGAGAGGGCGTTTAGAGACGGCGACTAGACCGGACAGGAGAGGGAGAATATACGGGACAGGGCGACAAGACGGGAGAGGGCGACTAGAGGGAAGACGGCGGCTAGATGGGAGACGGCGGCTAGAGGGCAGAGGGCGACTAGACGGGATAGGGCGACTAGACGTGAGAGGGCGACTAGACGGGAGATGGCGACAGGAAGGGATGGGGCGACTTGAAGAGAGAGGGCGACTAGACGGGAAACGGCGACAAGAAGGGAGAGGGCGACTAGACGGAAGACGTCGGCCAGATGGGATACGGCGGCTAGAGGGGAGATGGCGACTAAACGGGAAAGGGCGACTAGACGGGAGATGGCGACAAGAACGGAGAGGGCGACTAAACTGGAGAGGGCTACTAGACGGGAGATGGCGAAAAAACGGAGATGGCGACTAGACGGGAGAGGGCGACTAGCCGAGAGATGGCGACTAGACGTGAGAGACCGACTACACGGGAGAAGGCGGCTAGAAGGGAAAGGAGATTAGACGGGAGTGTGCGGCTAAACGGAGTGGTCGACTAAACGGCAGAATGCGACCAGGCGGGTAGACGGTAGAGGAGATTAGACAGGAGAGTTCGGCTAGAAGGGAGAAAAATGTTAGAGGGGAGAGAGCGACTAGACGGGAGAAGTCGGTTAGAAGAGAAAGAGCAACTAGACGGGAGAGGGCGACCAGACAGGAGAGGGCGGTTAAACGGGAGAGGGCGACTAGACGGGAGATGGCGCAAGACGGTAGAGGGCGACAAGACAGGTGAGGGCGACTAGACGGGAGACGGCGACAAGAAGGAGAGGGCGACTACACGGGAGAGGGCGACAAGAAGGGAGAGGGCGGCTAGACGGGAGAGGGCGATTAGACGGGAGTGGGGGCTAGACGGGAGAAAGCGTTTAGATGGGAGAGAGCGGCTACACGGGAGAGCGCGACTAGACGGGAGAGGGCGACTAGATGGGAGAGCGCGACAATACGGGAGAATGCGACAAGACGGCATAGTGCGACTAGACGGGAGAGGGCGACTAGACGAGAGAGGGCGACTAGACGGGAGAGACCAACTAGACGTGACAGGGCGGCTAGACGGGAGAGGGCGATTAGAGGGGTGTGGGGGCTAGATGGGAGGAAGCGTTTACAGCGGAGAGAGCGGCAAGACGGGAGAGGGCGACTAGACGGGAGAGGGCGGCTAAACGGGATAGGGCGGTTAGACGGAAGAGGGCGACTAGACGAGAGAGGGGTCTTAGGTGATTACCTCCAAACAGCCCAAACTTGGGCTAACGCATGAGGTTCTTCTCTAGAATTTGTGAGTCCACTACAGGTTACACATTTACCCTGCTTGGATCTTTTACTTCCCCTGGCATAGACACCAGAAAGAAAGGACCACCGGCTTTTAGTGTCTCTTCCGAAAGACACAGGCAAATGTGGGGTGAAGAAATTGCCTAAGTTTCGAAACGGCGGTAGGTGGGATTGAACCACCGTCCCCTCGATTGACAGTCCGGCGCTCTACCGCGCGACCACCGCTCCCCACAAGAGGGCTATTAGGCGGAAGAGACTCTACGACGCGCTCTCCCATCTAGTCGCACTCTCCCATCTAAACTACTTCCGTCTAGAGGGCTACTAGACGGAAGAGACCGAATAGAAGGGAGAGGGCGGCCAGACGGGAGAGGGCGATTTGACGGGAGTGGGGGCTACACGGGAGAGGGCGACTAGACGGGAGAGGGCGATAAGACGGAAGATGGCGACTACCCGGGAGACGGAGGCTAAATGTGAGACGGTGACTAGAGGTGAGAGGCCGACGAAACGGGAGAGGGCGACTTGGAGGGAGAGGGCGACTAGACGGGAGTCGGCGACAAGAACGGAGAGGGCGACTAGACGGGAGAAGTCGGTTAGAAGAGAAAGAGCGACTAGACGGGAGAGGGCGACCAGACAGGAGAGGGCGGTTAAACGGGAGAGGGCGACTAGACGGGAGATGGCGCAAGACGGTAGAGGGCGACAAGACAGGTGATGGCGACTAGACGGGAGACGGCGACAAGAAGGGAGAGGGCGACTAGACGGGAGAGGGCGACTAGACTGGGGAGAGCGACTAGACGGGAAAGAGCGACTAGACGGGAGAAGGCGGCTAGACGGTAGAGGAGTTTAGACAGGAGTGTTCGGCTAGAAGGGAGAAATATATTAGAGGGGAGAGAGCGACTAGACGGGAGAGGGCGACTAGACGGGAGAGGGCGACTAGACGGGAGAGAGCGACAAGAAGGGAGAGGGCGGCTAGACGGGAGAGGGCGATTAGACGGGAGTGGGGGCTAGACGGTAGAAAGCGTTTAGATGGGAGAGATCGGCTAGACGGGAGAGCGCGACTAGACGGGAGAGGGCGACTAGATGGAAGAGCGCGACAACACGGGAGAATTCGACAAGATGGCATAGTGCGACTAGACGGGAGAGGGCGACTAGACGAGAGAGGGCGACTAGACGGGAGAGACCGATTAGACGTGACAGGGCGGCTAGACGGGAGAGGGCGATTAGAGGGG
>JAODUO010001727.1:0-17500 GCA_025642075.2 Ridgeia piscesae
TTTATTGGTTTTACCAAAATGCCATGCTACCAAAATGTAGGTTACCAAGATGTCCTATTACCAAAATGTCTGTTACCGAAATGTCCAGTTACCAAAATGTCCTGTTACCGAAATGTCAGTTACCAAAACGTCCATTACCAAAGTGTCCTTTACCGAAATGTCTGGATACCTTGAATTGGATACTCTTTTGAATATGCCCCCCTGGTTTTGAAGTGTTGTTATTGTAATGTATTTGATCATGTGTATTTGAAATTTGTAAATGCCTCATATTTGTATTTGATTCAGAAACCATAAATTAAGTTATTAATCCAGCGTTAAATGACTCATCCAATACCTGAGAAAGTCGTCTAATTATTAATAATAATAACACCTGGATAGTGGATAGCAGTAATCAGTTAGAACATTAGTGACACAACAACAGAACAAGAATGACACCTAGGGATTCCATGAAAGTCGCCTTTATGTTAGAAACAGGATATTCATTAAAGTAATCATGATTACATTGTAAAGTAATCGTACTCGAGTATATTGTAAAGTAATCGTACTCGAGTACATTTGTTTTCTGAGTACTCGTACTCATGCATGTTCAAAGTAATTGTACTCGTACTCGAGTACATTTGTATTGTACTCACTCCATCTCTGGTATATTGTTAACTGGCAAAATGTCACATTGAGACATCACGCTAATGTGCATGGTGGATCATCTGACTTACTTGCTAAACCATTGGATTAATTTTTTTTGAATTACATTAGTGATTTGCACGACACAATGGTTGAGGGTAGAGAATTCCACTCATTGTGGTGGAGAAGAAACTAGTTCCAAATGTTTACCGAGTGTTTACCCGTAGATCTAATGTTGTGTTGGATAGAGTGATCTTGTGGTATATCTACAAGTCTACGTTCCATCTATTATATTATGCTAGTCTGTTAATATTTCTTCTTGTTTGCTCAGTGTGTCCCCAATATTTCAAGAAACTACCAATAAAGGCAATAATATTGCAAATTTGCAAAGTGATTTTTTTACAGTACATAAGTTATGTCTCATCATAGCTAATTATTCATCCTTTACTGTAAGCCTGTAACATGTGCTAGTATCAATGTTGTATGAGTATCTGAACTGATACAGCACACAGAATTTGTAATTTGTTCTCTCACTGAACAAATAACATGAATGCTTGAAACAAACATTTGCAATGCTATTTTTTAATGTTTGAATAATATGTTTACTGAAAAATATAGCAGTCATGTTGGCACTTTCAGAGCGGTCAACCTGAAAATAGGAACTGCATGCGTAGCTACGAAACTCGAAAGGCAGTACTTTTGAAGTTATTTAGCGAGTGATATCAAAGTGCCTATATTATCGTTCATGCGGATTGACTATGACGTCTATGTCTATGATCTGGCTTGCATTCAGCTGTTTTTTGTGTGTTATTGACATGTAGCTTAACCTTATTTTTATGCCTCTGTTCATGCAAACGTGATATAAACCATTCAAAGTAGGATAAAATAAAACAAATAATCATGAATAACAATATCGGACGGCCTAACTCGCTTGGACCTAGTTTGCGGCTCCATGATCCCGTGTACATACCTTCTAGAACGTTAACTGTGGTGGACGTTTACGAACAATATCAGTATGTACATAAGTCATCTCGACAGACATCGCAATGTGTCTAATGGTACAAGATTCAAATAATTTAGATACAGAAGACTTAATAATATTTACTAACCTTCTTGCGCGCTTTGATGACTTGGCTACGGCGACGGAAGGATTCGACCGGTAACCCGTTTCGACGACTATCGTTGGTGATTAAATATCGCGCTAATATCGTTTGCACAGCTCCATACTTGAAAACTCGACGTCGCCGACGTTTCTGCGGATCTTGACCCAGTATATACGGTGAGAAACATCCTATTCGAAGCAACGTTCTTCGAACGGATGTCCTTCTTCGAAGTTCGCGTATCTTACAACATTGTGTTTACAACGGCGATAGCATTGACGCACGCAATCGGACACGTGACTTTAAGGCCGGTTCTGCGTGCTGAGTGGTCAGACCACGGTCAGACAACAGGAAGAGGCGCATCATGGACGCCTCTATGAAGCCGACGATTTCAGTAAAATTATCCACTTTGGAATAATTTTACTAATAAACCACTGACGTTAAAAATGTGATTACCGTTCAAAATAGTTTGTTTTTATTAACTCTTTCACGTGCATAGCATGTAACTTTTCCCTTTTGGGTCCCTTTAAGTTGAAGCTCAAACAAGGCAAACATCAATAAATAGTAATTTTTCATATTTCTAAATCACTGGTCGCGGAATAAATGAAGACATAACACTGTTATAATAACCATAACAATGTGTGTCAACATACACTGCATGTATTTATTGCACTTTTGAAGTGTCATCGTAGTATACTAAACGTATTTCATCTTCATATATTTATGGTGATGCGAATCTGATCTAAAGTGCACAATAAAGTAATTGAGAAACGTTATTACCTGATGTTAGGCCACAGTATCAGTGTGATCAATATATGTGAGCCACTGCACTGATTTATAACGAGCGGCGCGGTGCGGTAACTTCAGTTTCTCCACCATCCACTCATGATATATCGGACTATGTGGGGATGGCTGTTTAAATTGTGTTCCACTGCCTGGGACTATGGGTAGACGCACACCACTCTAACACATACACAGAGCGCCGTAGGTTCTAAAGGTGAACCAGCCCTTTCCTAGACTTGCCTATGCATTAGGGTAGGCATTTGGTGGTATAGTTTTTCGCTGCATTATAATGTACTCACCGATCAACATAACTCCCAAATGTTTTGTTTTGACGCTACTTGTTAGAGCTAAACATTTCCTTGTAAATATGGCGGTTATTATTATTAATCAAATATAATGACCTGCATGCATGTGTTCGTTGTGTTTGTTTGGTGAAAGATATGCACTGACCATGTTTCCATTCAAACACTCTAATGACAGTGTGTTAATGGAAAATCACGATTGCTTATGCCTTTAGGCAACATAATGGCTTACTCGACTATTACAATGAATCCAGAACGAAGAACACCCAAAGACATGGACAAACAGAAGCGATAACAAGTACAGAATTCAACGCCGGCAATACTCAGTATGAAAGTCTCACAGAAGGCCGCACTAGGGATGGTTCGCCACACCAAGGTTAGTTAACCAATTATGATTGAAACGAACTCATAACTAAGAAATTATTAGTTTGACCTTTAATTGCAAAACATAGTTGACATACAAGGTGAGGGAGTCTGCCGTTAAAGATCCATCTCATCAGGTACGCTCTAGTTCTAGTGTGCGTGTGTGTGTGTGTGTGTGTGCGTGTGTAAGTGTGTGCGCGTCCGCGCCCGCGCATTACGTACCATATCTACATAGATTATGAGTTTTACACAATTGTCAGACATTTTCCATATCAGATGCTGTCATTTATTTTCAGACACTAAATGTCAAATAGATTACACAACCTCGCACCAAACGTTACCTTAACGTGTTTTCTGTCCACGAAGGAACATATGCAACCATTCATTCGTCAGGAGGAACCACAGTCCAGTCTACGCCACAACCTACTTATGAACACATTGGTACCGATGGAACAGAAAAGCAGCACGCATATGTCAATGTACGTACAATCCAAATGATGCATTGCTTGTTATCAGTGCTCATTATACATTTCCAATGCCAGTGCATAGCCATACCACATTCTAGAATAAAAAATATGTTAACTTATGCGTACGATTAAAATAAAACAAAAAAGTGTCAATATGTCTTCCTTCACAACAGCAGCATGTCCTGAGTCTATATCAAGTGGTATGTGTCAATTATTTACAGGCAGCAGTGGTCGGTGACAGCATTATTGAATATTCAGAAGTGTACCAGAGTGCCACTGCAGAAGCTACACTAAGGCAGCCAACTTACATGAACGCCACCTCCAAAAGCCCTGTTGGCCATTAACTACGCCAACATATATACCGAGCCATCAAACATACCGTGGACTAGAAGGGAGAGCTTGAGGCTAACCAGCGATTCGCGCATGATTGTCTATAGAGCGGTATCAAGGCGATGCCCGACGTATATTAATGTAATGTTGTGCTTTCTAAAGTAGCGCCGTGCGGTTCTTGTACGCCCAACTGCTCAGCCGCTCGTGCCACTGTGAGCACGATCACGCGGGGAGTAGCAAGAAACATTGTGAGTGAATATCAGTATACACATGTTTTCTATACATGGAACAACCATCAACTAGATAGAACAAATAGCTATCAGTGGCAAAAGACGTAAGCAATATGAAGTTAACTAGTTTCGATATTTTGAAAAGGGTGTAGTTTTGAAACAATATTCCATCGATCGATTATTATTACTGATCGAGGAGCTGCAGAGTTAGATTAGCTGCACGTCTGACTTTCTCATGTGCCTCGATGCGATATATGATGTATATATATATATATATATATATATATATATATATATATATATATATATATATATATATATATATATATATATATATATATATATATATATATATATATTTACTAACTTATTTTGAACACGACTACTTGGACTACGGTTATGCATCTTTAACAAAAAAAATATATATATATATATATATATATATATATATATATATATATATATACATACTATATATATATATATACATACATACAATATAATACTATATATATATATTATATATAATAATACATTATAATAAATAATGATATGTATACATACATATTCATATATATATATATATATATATATATATATATATATATATATATATAAATATATATATATATATATATATATATATATATATATATATATATATATGAAAGTGTGACATAATTGTTTTTGGTCATGGTTTCTGTTGGTAAAAGCTGTGCAACAACATCAACGTGGAAACCTGATGCAGAGTTTCTTTTAACAATTAATTACATGCAGCCTAATCCAGAATATAATAACTTACAGTATCTATGTAAAAAGGCTTCACGCTGGTTTCATTGATACTATCAAATGTGTATATGCAACCAAAATAATCGATTAAATAAAATTCACTATTTTGATAAGTAAATACACAGCAAAATTCAACAAGTGACACCAACCTTAATTTCACGGCCGAATACGATACGATGTAACAGGTTTTACCCGCCTAACATATGGCGCACTGGCATTCATTGGACAGTGCAAAACAAAATAAAGATGAGTATGTTTTGGAAGACCATGTGATCGGTTCGCGGCAAGAACATGTAGGCCATTTCTACATAATCTCAAGTGGATACAGTGAATAAGGTTGTTACTGAGATAGAGGGTCAGTGAGATGTAAATTGTTCAGTCGTATTAAATCCGGTATCGGTATCTGCCCAAATGAACGTTGACCGTGTAGCCGCGTACCCTGGGCCTCTCTGTGGCTGTGGCTGAGCTATGGTGTGAATGTGTTCAAAGACCAAGAACATGTGATCAGTGTACGACAAAATAACCGGGACTGCGCCATTTCTACTGTAATTGTGCATGTAGACATTATGCTTTTATAATGACGGACATGTTATACGACATAAATATTTAACTATGTGTGAAGTAGCTGTCTCATGTGAAGCATACTGCGAGCTGTAGATGATTTTAAACATCCGTTCCGGAATCGTTCTAGCACACCTGTCGGGCCACCAGTCGACGTTCCATCGACTTATTCGGCTCCAAATATACAGTAATGTATGTTACAACCGATAATGTAATAATCGCCTGTTAATGTAATAACTGCCTGATAATGTAATAACATCGCCTGATAATGTAATAAACATTCTGCCTGATAATGTAATACTTTTCGCCTGATAATGTAATCACGTACATATATCACTTAGGACGTAATCATTTTCGTGGATTTCATGTTGATTTCTTGCACTTAATTAGTCCAATTCGTCGATTTCGTCTATTTCGTAATACTGCACTTTTGTAGTGGGATCTTTTTAGATTAAATCCAATGTGCTGGTTCCGAATATGAAGTCAGACATGTCCCAGCAGGTTAGGATTTTGAATTATACATTCTCGCACGATATGTTATGCATTCTCGCCCTAATTGTAAGTGACGGGTTCCCTTTCCATGATATAATGTCAGAGCATCTAATACCGCAGGCGTGGGGTTAGCTTGATCAATACTAGTGTGAAAGCCAGATGAAGAAATTGTTTATTAAGGATTGTTTATTAACGTTGCATTACGGATTTCTTTGTTCATATATACATATACATACATACATACATACATACATACATACATACATACATACATACATACATACATACATACATACATACATACATACATACATACATACATACATACATACATACATACATACATACATACATACATACATACATACATACATACATACATACATACATACATACATACATACATACATACATACATACATACATACATAGTGTTTCTTTGGTTCTGGACCCATGTCTACTTTGCATATATCGACTGATATTGTGCTTGTGATCTAGTGGGCCCACGTGGATGGTTCGTAGACCTCTATCTAAGCTTGCTTAAGGTTATAAGGAACAAGCTGACAGCCGCACAAACAAAGATGATAAGACATATGTTGAACATAGCATACCCAGACATAAAACTATATCTGGGTAATGGAAATGACAAAGGTCGTAGACGAGGTATCTTGCACTTTGTCAATTTTGTCTATTTCGTCTGTTTCGCATTTCTGCAAGTTTTTACTAATGGGATAAGTGTTCTGTTTGAGATTAAACCGAGTGTGATGATTCGGAATATGATGCTCGCTTTGTTCCAGCTGGTCAGGATTATGAGTTATACATATGATCCAATTTTATATACATGAATATGTGTATGTATATATGAATATATGTGTAAAGTGTATATGTGTATGTATATATGTATACGTATACCTACATATATGTATGCATACACACATAATATATACATATAATTTGTACATACGTATAATATATATATATATATATATATATATATATAATTAAGCCTATCAGATACCAAATACTGAATTGTTTGATGATAGCGTAAGTGCGGTATTGTTACACGATAATGCCGTAACAAAATAGTTGATCAAGTATTGGTTTCTCGTAAGGATTCTGAGTAAGTAAATGACTGACATAGCTTTGCTAGGTCGTTGACTCGCGTTTAACTGAACCTAGAAATGTAATGCGATGTTTATATGTGTGTGTGTGTGTGTGTGTGTGTGTGTGTGTGTGTGTGTGGTGCGTGCGTGTGCGTGCGTGCGTGCGTGCGTGCGTGCGTGCGTGCGTGTGTGTGTACGTTTTACACTTAGTATTGGATCCTGGTGACAATAATTTAGTTCTTGTGATAACTTTTGTTTTTTCTTCAAGAAATGTAATCATCAAATATATTATTTAATTGCATTATATGTTATTACAGCATATAACATTATTAGGATAATAGTTCGTACGCAATTTCTAGAAGTCAATTAGTCATGAAGATAATAAACGAGGCAAAGCGCACCGGGTGCACTTTATCGCCGGCAAAAACGCAGTGCGTTTTTACTAGTCTACGATACTATATTTTCATGTAGCTAATTCGCATAATTGGTGACTTAACAAGTATAGTCGCGGAGAACGCCTAAAACTGTTAACTTTTTTACAATAATATAGACGAAAACTGCTGATTTGCGTAATTTACTTTGATTTCGGTGTTTCCTTAAATAACTGCCACCAAGAAGGTTTGGGCGGCATAGTGCTTACAAAAGTAGGTAGATATGGCCGCTAAAACGTATACCTTTCGATTTAGGTGGGGGTGCGCTTTACCCCTCTCTAGTCTACCCTGCCCTCATGACCATGCTTGTCATGTCACAGAAACTGTGATTCGAGGGAGACCTCATTCCAAAGGCCCTAGTGGGCATCTTAGAAGAAGATGGAAATTATTAAGAAATTACAGATGAAACCCACAGTGTGGAAGATTTCGATGAGGACGAGAACGAGGAGTACGATGACTATTAATCTTTATCGCGGAGTTCAACGCACTCATCTTCTACACCTATTCTTGAAGCGACATGGATGTAGTCTGTCATCTACGTCTGAACTGTTTGCTGTCTTGGTTGGTTTTTATCAAGTGTTTTCTCTAGAATTTCAGTTGTATTTTTAGTAGTCTGATAACAGACATATCACTCTGTAGTTCTTGGTATACTTGTTATTTCCTTTAGTGGGGATTACCACCATCGTCCGTTTTCCCATGCTGTACTATTTATATTTATGATAAGCATTTGGTGTATAGCTAAGCAATTGTCTTAGAAAAGGTATCTTCTCCTGTTGTTATTGTCTTGATTACATGTTTTTTGCGTGATGCTGTCCTGCTCTTCATATCCCAGTTACTTATTTCGGCTTGGTATGAATTCTGGTACCCTTTTACTCTCATTATAACGCGGTGTAGAATTTCTAAATTAGTTTATGATCTCTCTTGATCATGGATTCTTTACCTTGGTTGCCTAGAAGGAGAATTAGCCTGTATTGACTTCTTCATATATATATATATATATATATATATATATATATATATATATATATATATATATATATATATATATACTGTACTATTAATGTAAGGAAACTCAATCGAAGGAACCCCTTTCCATACCATTTTGCATTAATTAAAAAAACAGCCTGACAATGAGCGCATTATGAACCCAATCACACACATATACATGATTATATGAGGAGACAGCGTCCACATTTGACATCTGGAGATGCAGAGTTTAAAAATGAGATACTACATTCCACATTGTCAAGCATTATAAGTTTGATTTTCGCGCACGCGCGGTTGTAAAACGCATTGACCTTGACGTTTATCGTTTAACTTGACCTTCAATATAATTCAAATACGCACAATCAAAATTAACAACATTGAAAAACATTAAGTGAAGATCATAGTTATTGTCGATGACTAAAGATAGCAGTGCCTTAGAAGACCCGACATTCGATAACTAGAATTTCAGTGATTCCCGAGTGCCAGGCCTCTTACAAACAGTTGCACTGGTCGCAGTCAACAAGAACACAATTCTTTAAACATTTAAAATCGCATTACATTTCTAGGTTCAGTTAAACGCGAGTCAACGACCTAGCAAAGCTATGTCCGTCATTTACTTACTCAGAATCCTTACGAGAAACCAATACTTGATCGACTATTTTGTTACGGCATTATCGTGTAGCAACACCGCACTTACGCTATCATCAAACCATTCAGTATTTGGTATCTGACAGGCTTAATTACCAGCGCGTGGGTGGAAGCTCTGGTATGACGTCATGTAAAACTGCGAAGGTCATCAAGTTACAATGACATCTTTTTCATTTCTACGAAAAATTTACAAAGAATAAGGTTTCACCCGACAACGAGAAATGACATGGAGCTGTCAGTTGGTGGAGTATGTGTGGAGCGACAACCAGACAGTGTCACTGTCGTGTGATCTGTTTGTGACATTGCGCCATCCTGCAAACATTATACACTATCAAGTGTTGGATATACTTATGATACACCTTAAGACTTTGGAAAACCTTTTGTGTCCACGTAAATACACGCTACTCCATGGCCCAATCGAGTGGTGCGTTAGGTTAATTGAAAGTCAAACAAGGTCACCATTAAACTGTGCCACCCCTTTTAAATGATGCATGTCATGCCCTGGCGGGTAGAGTGGTGTCTATGATATTAAGAAAAGAAGTTGAACAAGGTCCGCACCAAGTTACTATGTAGACATGCTATCGAGTTACAGACCTATTCGCTGTGTAATCCGCGGAGGTGACATAAATAGGACACACACACACACACACACACACACACACACACACACACACACACACACACACACACACACACACACACACACACACACACACACACACACACACACACACACACACACACACACACACACACACACACACACACACACACACACACACACACACACACACACAAGTTTTTTCGTTAAGAGTTTAAATGCATCTCCTTCACTTCTACGAATAATTTACAAACTTTGTGAAAGAATAAGGTGTCCCTCACAGCGAGAAATGACATGGAGCTGTCAGCTGGTGGAGCGACAACCAGACAGTGTCACTGTCGTGTGATCAGTGTTTGACATTGCGCCACCCTGCAAACATTATACACTATCAAGTGTTGGATATACTTATGATACACCTTTAGAAGTTGGAAAACCTTTTGCCTCCCTGTAAATATTAGCTACTCCAGGACGCAATCGAGTGGTGCATTAGGTTAAAGTGAAGGTCAAACAAGGTCACGATCAAACGATGAATGTTCAAACTGCGCCACCCCTTTAAAATATGTATGTCATGCCCTTCGTGTAGAGTGGTGTATATAAGTATACAAGTAAGGAAGTTGAACATGGTTCCCATCAAGCTACAATTTATAGCAGTACAACTAAACATTGAAAAGTCCCATTGAATTGTATAACTAAAATTATTTTAATTGGTGGGCATCTATGCTGGATCACCCACTCATATGATGAGGAAACAATTATTGCCGATGCCATCCTCGATTTTGAATGTAAAGGTAATTTTAAAGGAACATAATCCTGTTTAATGGTTTGTGTAAAATAGTATCTTTTTTCTTTAAAATGACACAACTCGCTTACATATCGACGGATTCACGTGATGTTCCACGTGACGTACGCAAACCTGTTGCTGAATATACTTGGTCTTTGCAATAATACTTTATAGTGTGTTCTATCTCTTCTGTGCAGAATTGGATTCAGAACGTGTTCATGTGCTTGGTATCACTCATGAAACGTAAAATCACAATGAAGGAGATAACTGCACCGAAAAGCGGAACATCTTCTTCCTGAAAATAGCAAAGACGGGCAGTACAACTGTTCAACAACTGTTGCTACGTTTCGGTCTGGTGCGCAATCTATCGTTCATGTTGTTCGTCAACAAGTGGGCGTATCCGTCCCGAACGTTCCGTCACCTTCTACTGCCAGAGCCGAATCGATCGACGGGTTTCGACGGCCGCTACAACATCCTTTGCGACCACACAATGTACAGCGAGTCAGAAATGAAACAACTGATGCCCCAAGACACGTTCTATCTCACTAACCTTCGACATCCATTCACACATGTCAAATCGTATATAAATTACTGTGATATATTCACGAAATTAAACATATCGAAGAAGAAAGACCTACGTAATCCAAAGCAACACGATCGGAACCACCGTACGCGTAACATAATGGCGAAGTTCTTCGGTCTGAATAGGAATGTCAGCGACCTAGCAGCCGGTGACGCGTTGATCAAACAGATTGATGCGAACTTTCACCTTGTGCTCACCATGGAATGTATTGACGAAAGTATTGTGCTGATGAAACGCCGACTGTGATATATTGTTCCTGCCTCTATGAGTAGTAACATACGAAGGAAAGACCAACGGAACCCAAGAAGACGAGGACCCGGTGATTGCGAGACACCGGAAGTGGAGTGGCGTTGTCTATGCGATATACGACTATTTTGAGCGCAAGTTGCAGGTGAGTAGAATTAAACACGGTCAGACGTAAAGCATTAACATCACGTGATAAAAGGCACTTTTTCGGAGACGAAAGGGATTCTTTCGTGTGCCAAAAAGATGTAAAGCGCATGACCATTATGATGCAGTGGCCACATTAACGTCACGTGGTTAGATGGATTATTTGGTACACGGGAGGAGATGGGGTGCAAGGTGCAAATGAAGTGTGGGATATGACAATGCTGGGCCACAGTGTCTGCGATTTCCCAGGATAATGCACTGGTGGAAGCGGGCGAGACGCACGCGAGACGCAGGCGGATCTGACGGAGAAAGCAAAACCCGTTTTTACATTGCACGGTATGATCAGCCACCGGGGATATCCATGGAGTCTGCCCGCTTCCCACTCTTCATGAAGAAGATACAAAGTCTCAAAGTCTTTATAAGGTACATAAGGTTTAATTAATATAATTATTTTATGTAACGCTATGTCTTTGTGTTAAAATAGACATGTTTTATTAATCACTAGTGACCTGATAATGTATCGAAACAGGAAGTTACGGTTCGATCCTCCTGTGTTATCCTACAGGCCACTACATGGCATGGAGATTATTTATTAATAAAACAGAATTCTAATGAAAAAAGGACAAATCATTACAAAAAACAAGATTGTGTACATTAAAAGAAGTTTGAGTTTATTAAGGAATCACTTCTCAGTACAACTTGGGACACAAACAATTTCTTTCCCTAAGAATCCGTTTAAGAGTGATTTTAGTTACCCTGTTTAAACACTACTATTTAAAAATGTCCCGGCTACGATAAACGTCAACTTCGTTTTGTTGACAAGATAACGGTGAATTTTAGTGCTATCGTTAGCAAACTAAATTCGTAGAAACACGTTGTTACTGGTTGTTGCAGGCTCAGATTTCCGTCGAAGACAACCTGGAAGCTGTGGTGGCAATGTTCAGACAAATCCGTCACCGCGCTAAGGACCTTTGCCGCGGCCTGCGTCATTTATTGCTTAGGAAATCGTACGACATAAATAGTTGCTTGCGTTTTGACGAGCCTTTCTCTCTGATGGGCGACGACTGAAGATGGTGCATAATGGTCTATACCACAGGGGGACTGTGGAACAACTTCCGGAAATATGCCACATGGTCGCCTTGCAACCAGACCGCTTCAAGGGCAGTGGTGAAGCGATATTGCCGGAAGAGATTCGCCGATATGGAATTTGGTCTTTTACGTAAACGTGAATAGAAACATTCTATTTCTCGTTTGCTTTTAACGAATATGTTAATCCAAACTTAGTGCAACTGCTAACACTGGCTGGTCATTACTTCCGTCCTGTCAACATTGCTTTGGTAGTAGTGTTTTTCAACACTGTCTTCCGGCAGACCGGCGCTATGGCGGGTGGATCGCTGGACCTTTGCGGTACATTATTATTTCTGGTTATGTGGACGGCAACATCAGCCTCTATGTAGGTTTGACGTGATACGGGGGCGGGCTCTCGATTGTCGCAATAGGAGCGGTGGCTCCCTGCTGCGGGGTCATTTCAACCGCTTCAGTCGCGCTGTTTGGGTACACTGTAAACACACAGTAATAACAATAATTACAACAACACAATAATAAGAATAGCGACACTGATACAGATACCAATGCCGACACCAATAACGATAACGATAACGATAAATATATCGATTATAATTAATATAATAATAATGATAATAATAAAACAATAACAACTACAATAAGTTAGCGACTGATGCCTATGTTACCACTCTAAGACACGCCGTGACATGTTAGCCACTCATCAGTTTTTTATTAGTAACCAAATATCAATCGGGCCATACTCAAAAAGAATATTCGACGTAATATCCTAACGCACCACGTGGTCGGCAAAGGTTTGGTGGTTTGGCAGGCTTTTTGGGGAGGTCAGTTAAATGTCTGAAGATTCCGAACGATTACAATGAGATGTGCCGTTGTGGCGAATCGGACAGTGTAAGATTGGTTCAGTAAGCTTGAACAATGATTCGAATAACTTATGTTATCATATTTCTGCGATCGAAATATATGTCTAGTGCTACTTTATGAATAATCGTCACATAAAAATAGCATTGTAGCTGTTATGCTTATTACTTTATTTGTTAGATATGCTATCAAGTAATCAGAATTGCTATATGTTGTATACAAACTTGTCGAAGGCTAGATTACCCTGTTATCACCCTCCATACTAATCTGCTCAAAATACTTTTAACTAACAAACTTTTACCCAAACTACTTCCAAGTATATGTACAGTACTACTTTACGAATAATCTTCACATAAGAATAATACTTATCAATCAATATTTCCTCACGAGTTTCGACTTTTATGCACCACCAAATTCAACCATCTACATCCGCCAATGTTGCCGCCAATACCAGAGAGGGTCAGTTAAGTTGCTGGAGATTCCGAACGATTAGAATGAGATGTGTCGCTTTTGGGGACTCGGACAGTGTAAGATTTATTACAGATTCAGTCGGCTTGAACAATAATAAGAGTAACTCATCTTACCATAGTGTGTAACGAACTGTGGTCGCTTTTCCTGACAGCAGTAGCAGCAGCAACAGCAGCAGCAGGTGATGATAAGGAGGGAGATGATACCGGAGATGATGTAGGTGATGACGGCGAGCGCAGTATTCATGCTGCAACAGGAATACGGAGTTGTGATGTTTACTTACAGGCAAACACGCAGGCACGCGCATGCACGCACGCACGTCCCAATACACACACGCACGCACAGACATTCAGACCTAAAAACAAACATTATATCAATGCTAACGTAAACACACACAAAGACACGCTCACGAACTCAGATAATCACAAAAACGGAAGCGCACACAAACATACATACGCACACTGATAATCACATATGCAAGCATAAAATATAAATGTAAAGCACAGTCGCAAACACACAAAAATACACACAAACTTACACATGCAGAACGCATACGCGCATCAACATAAACGCACAGACATACACAACCACATATGCTCATGCACACGCGCGCACACACAAAACTCACACACACGCACACACATGAACATATAAACACATAAAACACGCACAAAACAAACACACGCACTTCTCCGGTTGGTAGTCTCGTAAAGTCTGGTTAACTTTGGTTAAATCCTCAGTGAACAGCAAATACCAACGACGTGACACAAACGGCGGCCGTTTTATAAATATAACCGTTTCAAACGTCGGTGTCAGACCTGTTATATAGTTCAGTACATGTAAATAACGAACGATGCACGTGTTTTGCATGTGATGATGTCGATTAGAATTCAATGAAAATCTACCCATAAATAAGCATGACCATTTTTGTTATCAATATAGTATATAGCACTGACAATAGCGTTATGTAACAACCAGTAGGACATTCCATGTACGGGATCTTGGGACATATAGCTACCATAAGGTCTTGATAAAAAACATGATACCACCGTGTGGAGGTAACATGAAAGGGTTGGTCCCCTTGTAACATGAATGGTTGGTCTCCCTGTAACATGAATGTATTGGTCCCCTGGACCATGAATGGGGTGGCCCCTGTAACATCAATGGGTTGGTACCCTGCAACTTCAATGGGTTGGTCCCCCTGTAGCAAATATTTATGTTGTCATATGTTAACGAAATTTTTTTTTGGCGCTTGGAAAATCTCACAAGTTTATAGTATTTTATTATTCATTCTTCTCCTACTGTATCTTATATTACGTACTAGGTGCCTAGCCGTATCAGTGCATTAGTTGTACCTTTACATTTGTTAGATAGGCGCTTATATTATAATAACTCCTTCAATCGGCAGTTTGGTTGCTTTAATCTAAATTACTTTTAATGTTATTTCTTGAAGTTGAGCCTGGACGTTTTGGCTTAAGCCGCTTATGGATTAGCTGTACGGTCGCTACAGATTAACTGTAATGAGAGATCAGACTGGTTTTTTAATCATCGCCGTTCCCTCTAGGTACCGCCAGCAATCTCATTTTATTTGCTCACTCTTTAGAAATAGAAAGTTTAGAAATATGCATAACATAAAAATAATGTATTATGTGGTTGACATATATAATAATAGTTGAGGATTAGAGCTTAAACCATGCTTATATCTGCAAAAGCGAGTCTAGTAATGCGACAGTGTCTACATATTATACTTACGCGCGTTAGTTGATGATGGAATTTATCGTTTGTTCGACGGATGAGTTACAACGTGGTTGCTATTCAGTAGTATTGTATAACAGCTATGTTAACGCCCACAGTTTAGCCTATTTATGTGTTATTCTAGTCGGCAGGTGGCACCACTATTAATAACTAGTACATATTAGTGCTTACATCGGTGCACCTGTCTACTGTTTCTGCTGATTCCTTTAATAAGGTACGACATTCAAAGAGTAGCGAAGGTGGGCAAAATACGTACGGCCAAAAATACTTGTCACCGGTTACAACGATAAAGGACACCTTTTGTAATATTATAATAACATAGTATAGTGTATAGGGCGGTAACAGCCTTTACGTGCTGCGAACGTGGTGTGTATTCTTAAATTCTACCTACAATTTACTCACTCAATTATCCACTCACTAACCCACTCACTCACTCACTCACTCACTCACTCACTCACTCTCACTCACTCACTCACTCACTCACTCACTCACTCACTCACTCACTTACTTACTCACTCACTCACCCACCCACCCACCCACTCACTCACTCACCCACCCGACCACCCACTCACTCACTCACTCACTCACTCTTACACTGAGTCACCAGCTTTAGACCTTGGTTTATTTATTATCTTGAAGTTATATCTTGTAAACATATCTTGTGACTTATTCAGAGAAATTATATTAGCAGTTTCATACATTAGAAGTTGATTAATTCAATTTAATTATTAATACACTTGATTGTTATAATATTACCCAGAAACGTACATGCAACAGTGGTTAATAACATTTGTGCACTATATTCCAATGTAATTATGACAAAAAGGTAATAAACCTGTGACCCCGAGTCATAGAAAACGAGGTGTATGAATGCAACAATAACAGTTTTTTTTAGTTAATTTATCTAACAGATTACGGCAACTTACCACTCGTCATTAACTGGCAACTCTCCGTCCGGACAACCTGCAAATAATGAATGGAAACTCAATAACAGCAGCTAAAATAACAGTTATGTAACTAAGTAGCCACAACACAAAATGAAGTGAAACGTGGCTAGCATGTAACACGCACGTACACACGTACACACGCACCGGACTTGTGAATGTGGAGGCCGAAGGAGAGAGGAGGAATCCATACCATCACATCTCTCGGTTCCTTAGCTACTGCAGCGGCGATATTAGGAGAGACTCATTCAAGTGATTACTCCTTGGGGGTCCTAAGCAACATGTCTGTCCGGCTCGTTCAAAATCAGGGATTACACCCTCGTGAACGAACGCACGTACGGGGGGCACCGGTAGTATCTTGTAAAGTCACCAGGTGGTGTTGTCATCGCTCAGTGTGTGGTGAGTCTAATGCCAAAATATCGCGCACTGCCCGCTTACGTCAGGGGCATTCATGCTGAACAAGGGTAAACATGTCAACTCTGATGACATTGTCGAAACCCAGTTGATATGACGTTGTTGATATAGGAAAGTGTGTGTGTGTGTGTACGTGCATGTGCACTATGTGTATGTTTATGTGTGGCATATATGCGTGCGTGTGTTCGTTCATGCGTGTCACACAAACGAGAACATGTACACACTTATAATAATAATTATACCACTAATACAGTAACAATAACGAACTTTGCTGGTATTAACATTTGCCTAGGGTTGCTGTATACATAAGTATTATTATTTTAATTACATATTTCAGACATAATATGATGATATGAATTACTGTAAGCAATTTTGCTCAAACATGTCGATGTAAAACATATAATACCATTGCC
>JAODUO010001727.1:22500-25000 GCA_025642075.2 Ridgeia piscesae
TTAATGCAGAATGGTTCAAGTTAAGATGAGCATATACCTGTAAATCGTCGGCATATTGATGGACGAGTAGTCATTGGGCTCGTATGAGGTAACCCATATGGTGTACGTATATATATATATATTATTCACAATTTGCGAGGGATCACTATTTAGGGCGGTATTATATTTATCGGCATGGGTATCACACAAAAACTAAAAATGGCATGTATTCGAGGACATGTTTATTTCCTGAATGTCATTGCTGTCAACCAAATATGAACAATAGGTAACACGCGTTCTGTCGTCAAAGAAGCAGCCCCCCGAAAATGGAGGTTTCAGAATGTTTCTCCAAGTCATGAAAATTTCCCAAACAGATCAGTTACCAGCAGCAACAACTGTCAGTAGCTCACGTGATACAATCACAGCCTGGCAACGGGGTGTCGTGCTTCCAATGAGTTTCTGGCTGGTTCCATCTCACGATTACAAACATGGCATGATCCTTACCAGATTTTGAGTAGTATATATAATGAAAAGAGCAGTGGCCCAAGGACAGAGCTCTGCGGGAAACCTGTCGTTAGAGTAGTTTTTCTCGACGATTGGTCACCGATTACTACGCAAACGTAACCACCTAATCAAGATGTTATGGTTGATCGCATCGAAGGCGGAACTGAAATCAACGAGAAACAAGATGGTTCCTTGTTTGCTGTCCATTGTTGTTTTGACGGCACTTGTAACATACAGCAGCGCAGTTTCTGTCGAATGATTGCTCCGATACGCCGACTGAAAAGCACTCAATCATATGCTGATCACATGCATGCGTCATTATCCTAAGCGCGACCACTTTCTCAATTACTTTGGATAATTGAGTAAGGTTACTCACTGATCGGTAACTGCTCAGGGTGTCTTTGTCCAGTGATGGGTTTTTTAAAGTGGTCGGACCATTGCATGCTTCAGCGACTTCGGCATCACTCCCTCGTACATTTGTGATCCGTGTGATGGCAGGAACAATACTGGTGATGTTGTCAGTGAGCTGATTTTCAGGCAGAGGATCCAACATGCATACTTTGTTAGTGGCACAACAAATCGCTGTGATCTCTGTGCTCGTTGTTCGATCAAACACATCAATACAGTCAGTGAAACTTCTTTCGTCTGATGGCCTATCGATGTCGTTGAAACACTGCAGACCTGATAGGAGATTGTCACTCTTTTCACGAAAGAAACGAGAAAACAGTTCGCATCCTTGATCGGCCAAATGGAATTCAGGTTGTCGCTGTACGCGCTGACCATCGAGCGATCTCACTAGAAGAAGCATGTTTTTGTTGTTTGCTTTTTCCAGGCGATTTATAAAATAGTCCGTTTGCGTGCGGATATCAGCGCAGTACATTCATATCGGGCGCTGACGTATAATTGTAGATGAATCTCCAGTTTTGTTCTTCTCGACACATTCTCCTGTTTTCGCTTTTGTCAGTGTCATACCAAGGGTGTAGTGTTGTGTCTCGTACCCGCACGTTGCGCCATGGGGCATGTTTGTCGAGGCAATCGTGTTGGTTTGTACTGCAGGCTTCAGCGCTCTAAATTTGAGTTCAATGCGATGGTGATCTGACAGAGAGTCGGGATGCACAGTAATGGACGTGATGAAGTTGTCGTCAATCTGACTCACTACGAGATCAAGGACATGTTCAGTTTGATGTGTTGGCGAATGTACGTGTTGAGTACGGTTGTATGATTCAAGCAGAGTGCGAAGTGGTTCTGTTTTGAGCGTTAAAATCGCCAACGATGACAATAGGAATAACCGAGATGGATGCTTCGAAGAATTGCTGCCCTAGTTCTGAGTAAAAATCCGATAATGTTCCAGATGTCTTGCATGTTGCAGGCATAAACTGTATGTTAATGTGTGTATGACGATGTGGAGACGGAGGTAGATGCCTCGCCAAATACCTGTCTCAATATACCTTACCACGACCTGTCGTCGAAATAATGATAGGGACGCTCAAGCGGGAATTTTGTCTAGAGGCGGAACGACGCGCCTAAGTGTTGTATAACACATGCATTGTACAGTGTAAGAGACAAAGTATCATTTTGCGTCTGAAATAAATGCTGCCACTTCGGCGAAGTATTGAAGCAAATATCTTAGCGGGGAGACGTAGTGTCGTAGCAAGGACTATCAAATCGTGCCGCTGTAAACACTGCCACATCGACCCTAAATGCGCACGCTCGGGCTCGTTACGTTTTGCTGAGAATGTCATGTGCACTCACAATTCTAGGAGGACTGGAATATGAATGTAGCCAAATAATGTGTTGTCAATTTTATTCAGCACGAATCATGGCCCAGAAGTTGTTTTTGTCGCAACAACGGAAATGAATCAGTTGGATTGTACGTCTGAACATGAGCATATAACGAGCCCTGGCGACTTAATAACAATTAATAACAATTCGGTTGGGCAGGATTTCTCGGCCCTGTCTATAACACACCACGTCTCCGCAGTAGACGATCCAGGAGCACCCGTGTAGGTATCTCTCC
>JAODUO010001727.1:27500-32500 GCA_025642075.2 Ridgeia piscesae
TTGGTAACATTATGTCAATCTTCTATACATTGTGAAATTATGTTCGCATGTGCTACCTTCACTCCCTCGTCACCCCGTTGAGCAGAGTGGGGAGTGGTCAGTTACCCCCATAGCTACGCAGGTGTAATTATAAACGTTTATTCCAAACATAATTTGTTTGTGTCAACTGTTGTTTTCGTCTTGAAGAACCTGCAACCATGTATCCTACGACAGCTCTACTGGTAATCCTCGTGTGCGGAATTCATCCTATTTACGCCGCCAACGGTAAGTGAACTTAGATACTATACCACGTGTGTCTTTGTGTACGTGGGCTTGTGTCCTTCTTGTCTTGTGTCATTATCATCTGCGCGCTGGGCCGTTGACAAACTCTCAACCTCGTTTTAAAACGGTTTTTTAATTTTCTAATTGTTCACTCTATGAATTGCTTAGTAATGAATACTTTGAAAAGTTATGTGTTTTACATCGACATGTTGTAACACAAATGCTAACAGTAATTCATATATTCATATATTACGTCTCAAACATGTCATTAATAATTACTTATTAATAATGCAGGTTTCGTGTTCTGGTTTATTCCTATGTATGCCTACAATACGATTATTCTTATTTATGCCTACCTACTTTCCTATATCAACAGTCATACCAACTGCGTTTCAAAAACGTCAGCAGAGTTGACAAGTTTACTCTTGTTCAGCACGAATGTCCCTGACGTAAGCGGGCAGTGCGCAATGTTTTTGCATTAGACTCACCGCACACTGAGCGAAGATAACGTGAGGTGATGACGTCACAAGTTATTACTAATGCCAAAAAATTAAAATACATATCATCCACATGCGTACGTGCCTTCGTCCACGAGATTGTAATTCCTGACTTCGAACGAGCCGGACAGGAATGTGGCTTAGGACCCCCAATGAATAAGTCTCCTAATATCGCCGCTGTAGTAGCTAAGGAACCGATAGCCTCGGTTACCCAGTCTCCGTGAGGTGGCACTTTTCAGCCCCTCAATTCAACCGTCTTCTCTGGGAAGTTACCTAGCCGAGCGACAGTCGGTTAAGCGAAATTAAGGAAAGGAGATATGTCATGGTATGGATTCCTCCTCTCTCCTTCGACCTCCATATTCCCAAGTCCTGTGCGTGTGTACGTGTGTGTTGCATGCCAGCTACGTTTCACTTCATTTTGTGTTGTGACTACATCGTTACATAACAGTTATTATAGCTCCTGTTATTGAGTTTCCATTCATTATTTGCAGGTTGTCCGGACGGAGAGTTGCCAGTTAATGACGAGTGGTAAGTTGCCATAATTTATTAGATAAATTAACTAAGAAAAAAGCTCATAGTTGCATTAATACACCTCGTTTTCTATGACTCGGGTTCACAGATTTATTACACGTTGTGCTAAATTCATCACGTATATAGAGATGTGATAATGTACACACCTTTTTGTCATAACTAGTGTGGAATACAGCAACACAAATGTCATTAATCAATTTTGCATCTATGTGTTATGAGTAATAATATAACAATTAATAGTTTTAATAATTAAGTTGAATTTATTAACTTCTAATGTATGAAATTGCTAATATAATTTATCAGAATAAGTCACAAGATAAGTTTACAAGATATAACTTCAAGGTATGTGTCTTACGGCGCAATCCTAAAAATATATCAAGGTATATAGCTGGTGACTCAGTGTAAGGGTTAGTGAGTGAGTGTGTGTGTGAGTGAGTGAGTGTGTGGAGGCTGAGTGGGTGAGTGAGTGAATGAATGAGTGAATGAGTGGCTGGGTGAGTGAGTGAATGAATGTCTGGGTAGTGGATGAATTAGTGAGTAAATGGTATGTGGAATTTACGAATACACAACTTTCGCAGCAAGTGAAGGCTGTTATATATTATGCTATGATATTAGAATATTATAAAAGGTGTCCTTTATCGTTGCAACCGGCCACAGCGTGAAAACAAGTATTTTTGGTCGCGCATATTTTGACCACCCCCGTCATTCTTTGAAAGGCTACTTTACTGCATAAATCAGCAGAAACATTAGACAGATGCACTGAGGCTAGCACTCACACTCAGAAACAGTAGACAGATGCACTGAGGCAAGCACTTACACACAGAAACACTATACAGATGCACTGAGGCAAGCACTTACACACAAAAACACTATACAGATGCACTGAGGCAAGCACTCACACACACAAACAGTAGACATATGCACTGAGGCGAGCACTCACACACAGAAACAGTAGACAGATGCACTGAGGCAAGCACTCAGAAACAGTAGAGAGATGCACTGAGGCAAGCACTCACACACAGAAACAGTAGACATATGCACTGAGGCAAGCACTCACACACAGAAACAGTAGACAGATGCACAGAGGCAAGCATTCACACACAGCAGCAGTAACAGATGCACTGAGGCAAGCACTCACACACAGAAACAGTAGACAGATGCACCGAGGCAAGCACTCACACACAGAAACAGTAGACAGATGCACTGAGGCAAGCACTCACACACAGAAACAGCAGACAGATGCATTGAGGCAAGCACTCACACACAGAAACGCTAGACAGGTGCACTGAGGCATGCAGTCACACACAAAAACCATAGACAGATACACTGAGGCAAGCACCCACACACATAAACAGTTGACAGATGCACTGAGGCAAGCACTCACACACAGAAACAGTAGACAGATGCACTGAGGCAAGCACCCACACACATAAACAGTAGACAGATGCACTGAGGCAAGCACCCACACACATAAACAGTAGACAGATGCACTGAGGCAAGCACCCACACACAGAAACAGTAGACAGATGCACTGAGGCAAGCACCCACACACAGAAACAGTATACAGATGCACTGAGGCAAGCACTCACACACAGAAACAGTAGACAGATGCACTGAGGCAAGCACCCACACACAGAAACAGTATACAGATGCACTGAGGCAAGCACTCACACACAGAAACAGTAGACAGATGCACTGAGGCAAGCACTCACACACAGAAACAGTAGACAGATGCACTGAGGCAAGCACTCACACACAGAAACAGTAGACAGATGCACTGAGGCAAGCACTCACACACAGAAACAGTAGACAGATGCACTGAGGCAAGCACCCACACACAGAAACAGTAGACAGATGCACTGAGGCAAGCACCCACACACAGAAACAGTAGACAGATGCACTGAGGCAAGCACTCACACACAGAAACAGTAGACAGATGCACTGAGGCAAGCACTCACACACAGAAACAGTAGACAGATGCACTGAGGCAAGCACTCACACACAGAAACAGTAGACAGATGCACTGAGGCAAGCACTCACACACAGAAACAGTAGACAGATGCACTGAGGCAAGCACCCACACACAGAAACAGTAGACAGATGCACTGAGGCAAGCACCCACACACAGAAACAGTAGACAGATGCACTGAGGCAAGCACCCACACACAGAAACAGTAGACAGATGCACTGAGGCAAGCACCCACACACAGAAACAGTAGACAGATGCACTGAGGCAAGCACCCACACACAGAAACAGTAGACAGATGCACTGAGGCAAGCACCCACACACAGAAACAGTATACAGATGCACTGAGGCAAGCACCCACACACAGAAACAGTAGACAGATGCACTGAGGCAAGCACCCACACACAGAAACAGTATACAGATGCACTGAGGCAAGCACTCACACACAGAAACAGTAGACAGATGCACTGAGGCAAGCACTCACACACAGAAACAGTAGACAGATGCACTGAGGCAAGCACTCACACACAGAAACAGTAGACAGATGCACTGAGGCAAGCACCACACACAGAAACAGTAGACAGATGCACTGAGGCAAGCATTCACACACAGAAACAGTAGACAGATGCACTGAGGCAAGCATTCACAGACAGAAACAGTAGACAGATGCACTGAGGCAAGCACTCACACACAGAAACAGTAGACAGATGCACTGAGGCAAGCATCCACACACAGAAACAGTAGACAGATGCACTGAGGCAAGCACTCACACACAGAAACAGTAGACAGATGCACTGAGGCAAGCATCCACACACAGAAACAGTATACAGATGCACTGAGGCAAGCACCCACACACAGAAACAGTAGACAGATGCACTGAGGCAAGCATTCACAGCACAGAAACAGTAGACAGATGCACTGAGGCAAGCACTCACACACAGAAACAGTAGACAGATGCACTGAGGCAAGCACCCACACACAGAAACAGTATACAGATGCACTGAGGCAAGCACCCACACACAGAAACAGTAGACAGATGCACTGAGGCAAGCACTCACACACAGAAACAGTATACAGATGCACTGAGGCAAGCACTCACACACAGAAACAGTAGACAGATGCACTGAGGCAAGCACTCACACACAGAAACAGTAGACAGATGCACTGAGGCAAGCACTCACACACAGAAACAGTAGACAGATGCACTGAGGCAAGCACCCACACACAGAAACAGTATACAGATGCACTGAGGCAAGCACTCACACACAGAAACAGTAGACAGATGCACTGAGGCAAGCACCCACACACAGAAACAGTATACAGATGCACTGAGGCAAGCACCCACACACAGAAACAGTAGACAGATGCACTGAGGCAAGCACTCACACACAGAAACAGTATACAGATGCACTGAGGCAAGCACTCACACACAGAAACAGTAGACAGATGCACTGAGGCAAGCACTCACACACAGAAACAGTAGACAGATGCACTGAGGCAAGCACTCACACACAGAAACAGTAGACAGATGCACTGAGGCAAGCACCACACACAGAAACAGTATACAGATGCACTGAGGCAAGCACTCACACACAGAAACAGTAGACAGATGCACTGAGGCAAGCACTCACACACAGAAACAGTAGACAGATGCACTGAGGCAAGCACTCACACACAGAAACAGTAGACAGATGCACTGAGGCAAGCACTCACACACAGAAACAGTAGACAGATGCACTGAGGCA
>JAODUO010001727.1:42500-70606 GCA_025642075.2 Ridgeia piscesae
TCTGCTCCAGCTCCAGCTCCAGCTCCAGCTCCAGCTCCAGCTCCAGCTCCAGCTCCAGCTCCAGCTCCAGCTCCAGCTCCAGCTCCAGCACCAGCTCCAGCTCCACCTCCACCTCCACCTCCACCTCCACCTCCACCTCCACCTCCACCTCCACCTCCACCTCCACCTCCACCTCCACCTCCACCTCCACCTCCAGCTCCACCTCCACCTCCACCTCCACCTCCACCTCCACCTCCCCTCCTCCACCTCCACCTCCACCTCCACCTCCACCTCCACCTCCACCTCCACCTCCACCTCCCCTCCACCTCCACTCCACCTCCACTCCACTCCCTCCACCTCCACCTCCACCTCCACCTCCACCTCCACCTCCACCTCCACCTCCACCTCCACCTCCACCACCCTCCACCACCACCTCCACTCCACCTCCACCTCCACCTCCACCTCCACCTCCACCTCCCACTCACCTCCTCCACCTCCACCTCCACCTCCACCTCCACCTCCACCTCCACCTCCACCTCCACCTCCACCTCCACCTCCCCTCACCTCCACCTCCACCTCCACCTCCACCTCCACCTCTGCCCCACCTCTGCCCCACCTCTGCTCCACCTCTGCTCCACCTCTGCTCCACCTCTGCTCCACCTCTGCTCCACCTCTGCTCCACCTCTGCTCCACCTCTGCTCCACCTCTGCTCCACCTCTGCTCCACCTCTGCTCCACCTCTGCTCCACCTCTGCTCCACCTCCACCTCCACCTCCACCTCCACCTCCACCTCCACCTCCACCTCCACCTCCACCTCCACCTCCACCTCCACCTCCACCTCCACCTCCACCTCCACCTCCACCTCCACCTCCACCTCCACCTCCACCTCCACCTCCACCTCCACCTCCACCTCCACCTCCACATCCACCTCCAGCTCCAGCTCCACCTCCACCTCCAGCTCCAGCTCCAGCTCCACCTTCAGCTCCAGTTCCATCTCCACATCGTGCGCACCTACGTACGTATGTCGTACGTACATACGTGCGTACTTATGTACATAATAATAGTTTATTTCTTATATAGCGCCTCATCCATATAATAATTGTTCTGGGGCGCTTTACAATGATTATTCCTAAAACAATGATAGTAAAAATACATATTAGTAACATTTTATATATATATATATATATATATATATATATATATATATATATAATAATAATAATAATAATAATTAAAAGTTGATGCAATACTTCTTTGATAAAATGTGGATATGCTAATACAACAAATATAATAATTTAAAATACCGACTTAAATTGGCACAAAACTACACACTGTATTAAAAATGAATAAATAAGTAAAATAGTATAAATATGTAGTAAATAAAATAGTACAAATATATACTAATTAAAATAATAAATAAATTAAAATAAATGTATGAATAGTTGACTGATTAACTGTGATCACAGAGTGTCAAAATAATAATCTGTAAACAGATGCGTCTTGAGTGCTATTTTGAATTAATTCACACTCGTACATGTCGCACTGCAAGTGGTGGTTGGTTCCATGCCCTGGGAGCTGCACAAGAGAATTTTAGTTAGGGAAGTGGGCTGATTAAGTAGTAACTGTTCAGAAGACCGCAGACTGCATGTCGGGCAGTAGGGAGAGAGAAGTGCTGATAAGTATGTAGGTGCAAGACCACGGATGCATTTAAAGGTGAGAAGTAGGGTCTTGAATGTGATGCAACACTTAACAGGAAGCCAGTGCAGCTCCAAGAGCATGGGCGTGACATGGTCTCGTTTCGATCGAATTAGTATAACACGAGCACAAGCATTTTGGACGCGTTGTAGTTTTTCAACTACCGCCACTGACAGTCCATTCACGAGGCTGTTGCAACAGTCAAGACGTGATATAACAAGAGCATGCACTAGCTGTTTTGTGTCTCCTTGATCTAGATAGCGACGAATGCGTCCAATGCTGTGGAGATGGTAGGATGCTGTTCTAGAAATGTTTGTTACGTGTCGCTCAAGGGACATATTGCAATTGAATGTCACTCCCACATTTCTGGCGTGCTTGTTGGGTGTCACGTTGGTGTTACCGATTCTTACACTTTCGGGAAGATGGTATTGGTGCGCTGATTTGGGACGGATGATGAGGAACTCTGTTTTGTCGTCGTTCAGCTTCAGCATGTTGGTTTTCATCCACTGACGGATGCTGATGACACAGCGTTCCATTTTCCTGAAGGCAATCTCGGGTGAAGTGTTGTCGCTTAGGCTGAATTCTTGGAAAAGTTGAGTGTTCATGCCATGAAGTTTAAGTATTGACGCAAGAGGTATCATATAAATCGTGAACAACAGTGGTCCGAGGACTGACCCTTGCGGGACACCATATGTCAGCTTGTGTGGTTTTGACTGCTCACCGGCAATCAACACCTTGTATTGTCTGTGTTGTAAGTAGGCAGCGAACCATGACAAGCAACGATCCTTGACGCCGATGGTGTTACTCAATGTGTTTAGAAGAATAGCGTGATCAATCGCATCAAATGCTGCGCTCAGATCGATTAGCAACACAATCACACCTTTGCATTCGTCGATGGACCGGATTACGCTGTCATGCACGTGTAGTAGTGCTGTTTCGGTACTGCAGTTTTGCCGGTATGCTGATTGTAACGGCATGTAGAGATAACTTTCACGCATGTGTGCAATCAACCGGTCTGCCACAACTCTCTCAAGTAACTTTGACAGAAAGGACATGTTCGATATATATACATACACACATGCACACATGCACACATGCACACATGCACACATGCACACATGCACACATGCACACATGCACACATGCACACATGCACACATGCACACATGCACACATGCACACATGCACACATGCACACATGCACACATGCACACATCACATGCACACATGCACACATGCACACATGCACACATGCACACATGCACACATGCACACATGCACACATGCACACATACACACATGCACACATGCACACATACACACATGCACACATACACACATACACACATACACACATACACACATACACACATACACACATACACACATACACACATACACACATACACACATACACACATACACACATACACACATACACACATACACACATACACACATACACACATACACACATACACTACATACATACATATGTACGTACTATATACGTACATACATATATATATATATATATATATACATATATATATATATATATAATATACATATATTCGTACGTAAATATGAAATACATATATACATATACATTCGACATACATACATACATACATGTAATTATATATTTAGTAATATATATATATATATACATATATACATACGTACATATATATATATATATATATATATATATATATATATATACATACATACATATAATATATATATAATATATATATATAATAATCATAATATATATATATATATATATATATATATATATATATATATATATATATATATATACACATACATACATAAATACATAGTTTATACATACATTACATATTATTCAAATATTTAAGGTACAGAAAACTAGATGACCACAGACTGCTCCCGAAATATTTATAAACACAGTCGAATCCTGATTTGTGTCATATATTTATAAAATATCATCGATATTTGATGTCCAACATATCGTCAAAATTAGTTTGAATCAAGTCCAACAGCGAGGCCACATCAAGGTATGCGATCTTGACGGCCACGCATGTTGAAACTACCGAAAATGTCTCAAATACATTTTTAAAATGGGAAAAATTACATTTCAATATCTTTGAAAATATTGGCTTTCATGTGAAAGTACATGTTTAACTTCTAGGAACAATCGTTCTTCTCATCCAATCTATCCTTGTCTTATTGCACCAACCTGTCACTGTGATAACTTTCTGATACAATTTGGTTGAAAGGTGACCCATTTACAGGCTTCCTGCGGCATTATTGTTCTTTATGTGTGTGGTTTGGGAGTCAATGCTGATAGTATCAGTTGACTTACAGGGCAGTCTCCTGGTGTACCTGCATCGTTGACACGTCTTTTGGGGATGGCTTCAGTCGCTACATTTCATGCATTTTGGTAGAGCTTGAAAAGAGCAATTACTGTGTTATTCCAGGTAACAGTTGTGGAATTTTTGACTGTTTAAGGTACAGAAAAAGGTACAAAAAAATAGATGACCACAGACTGCTCCGAAATATTAATAAACACAGGCGAATCCTGATTTGTGTCACATTTTTATAAAGTATCACCAATATTTGGTGTCCAACATATCGTCGCAAGTAATTTGAGTCAAGTCAAACAGCGAGGCGACATCAAGGTATGCGATCTTCACTGCAACGCGTGTATCTTGATTGCAGCCAACCTGAGTGCATCGTTTCACTTTCATTACCCTCACCTGGCGCCCTGGGTTATCAGCGCCCACTCATGTCGCGTTCACTGCTTTTGTGGCCCGCATGTCTGGTGTGTCTAAAAACCGACCATTGACAGGAGTGACATGGTCAGTGTAGTGCTGAAGTTGAACTTATGATGTGAGACACTTCTACTTCAACAGCCGCTCTCCTTCCAACAGCCAGTGTCATGATCTGAGATAGCGCCGTACCAGAGAGATGCTGTGGCTCCAACTCAGTCCACAAAGTTAGTTTTGTTCCGATAGAGTCAGATTTTATCAGTGGAATAGTTTGATAACAATGAATATACTCGACATAACCAAGAAACGACTCATATGATGGGTGTAATAACGTGCCAAAAGATAATCCAAGTATCAATGTCCTCAAACGCTAGTTAGCATGTAGGATATTTTGGCAACTTCAATAAAACAGCCTAGTCGGAAAAAGATGGCAGTGGTCTGGCTTTAGGTGATCAAACCTGTTTAAATATTTGCTATAACAAATTTTAAAATGTCCTGAAACAATATTTTGGATGGGACCCTGAACAAGAAATGTATTACTAATTATTTAATTAACCGCAATTATTTAATTAATTGACTACTATCACTCCGTAATTAATGTGTGGTTTAGTGCATTATTATAGGCCTACAATACAAAGGTGTTGAACGATAAACTAAACAGTAAATGGGCAAAAACTTGAATGCTGCACAATCAATAAAAATGTTAAGATACTTGAATCGCTCTGACATTTGTACAGGGTGTGCCTACATTGAAAAGAACACAATCTGATTTAGGGTCATGCGTATGACTAATATTTGGTGAAAATGCAAATCTACTTATCCACATGAATGTAGCAGTCGTTGTGTGCCTAATTATAAACTACCCCCAGCCTCCCATGCCCTCTCCATCTCCCTCCGTTGCCTTGCCTTGCCTTGCCTTGCCTTGCCTTGCCTTGCCTTGCCTTGCCTTGCCTTGCCTTGCCTTGCCTTGCCTTGCCTTGCCTTGCCTTGCCTTGCCTTGCCTTGCCTTGCCTTGCCTTGCCTTGCCTTGCATTGCATTGCCTTTCCTTTCCTTTCCTTTCCTTTCTTTCCTTTCCTTTCCTTTCTTTTCCTTTCCTTTCCTTTCCTTTCCTTTCCTTTCCTTTCCTTTCCTTTCCTTTCCTTTCCTTTCCTTTCCTTTCCTTTCCTTTCCTTTCCTTTCCTTCCCGTTCCCTTCATCCTGCTCTCTCTCTCTCTTTTCCCCTTTCCCCAACCGACTGCCATTCCCCTCTGCCTAATTCCCCACTCCTTCTCTGCCCCTCTCCCATTCTCTCTCCCTCGTTCCCGCATCCCCTCCCTACTGCCATTCCCCCACTCTCCCTTCATTCTGACAGCTTTAACACATGATAGTCTGCCCACTGTCTACAAAAACATACCCTGCGTATCACGCAGAAGTCATCCTCTGTTTATGTAGATTGGGTCACTGTGATAACATTCTGACATATATGGTTGAAAGTGTGTCCAATTTACAATCTTCCTGTGACATTATTGCCAAGGTAGACCCACTAACACATAAAGGGCATACTTACAGAGTACTGACATGTACGCATATATAAGGTCAATAATACAGACTATTCACAACCGCGTACCGTTACACGGTTGCTTTCATAAAATAATAATTATTAGTGACGTTTCGGCAGCAATAATTCCAGAGTTGCCACACATATTCCATTTAGAATTCCACAGGAATCTGTCCTTGGTCCTGAGAGGGAAGGAGGGGGTAAGGGGGGATGAGAGAGAGAGGGATGGAGGAAGGGAGGACGGGAAGACGTGGAGGTATGCAGGGTGAGGTAGACCTGCTATGGCAGGGAAATGTTTGGAATTTGTTGATGTATAATTGACATGAAATATGCCGCCAACTCTACAGATTTGAAGATAGTTGAGTTCTTTAGGTGTGTGCTTTCGGAGTCAATGTTGATAGCATCAGTTGACTTTCAGGACAGTCTCCTGGTGTACCTGCACCGTTGAGACGTCTTTTGGGGATGGCTTCAGTCGGTTGAAGGGAACACATAGGGATGGAGTAGAGCAAGGGAGAATGAAATAGCGGGAGAGTGCGTGGGACGCAAGGAGCGGGGTTGCAAGGAAGGAATGTAATGAGGCATTGAGGGAGGAAGGTACAAGATACAAGATACAAGATACGAGAAGTTTGATGTTATGAATGATTTGAAAATTGCAAGTTTCCCTTGTCGAGTAAGGAGATGACCGAGACGTTTTAAGACCGCCAACTGTCTAGCTGCCTTTGTGCAGATATTAGCGATATGTGTGTTAAAAGTTAACGAATGATCAATATCAATGCCGAGAAGGACAACAGAGTTTCACAGTGAATGGTAGTGTTTTCAAAAGTAATTTTTTATATCCCGTGTTCCCCACTTGCCGAAGCTAATTGCTAGGAATTTGGATGGGTTAGCCTTCATCTGGTTGATATTTAACCACTGTAATATAGAAGTACAGTCTTGTTGCAAGGTGTGCATGAGAGTGTCAGAGTTTGAGTGAGCATAAGACAGTGTGTTATCATCAGCATAATTGTAGAGAGAGATGACTTATCCAAAAAGTGAAAAATATCATTAATAAAAACATTGAAAAGAAGAGGGCCAAGAATAGAGCCTTGGGGTACACTTTTGACGATGTCAGCCCACTCACCGTAGTGAGGTCCTAATTTCACTTGCTATTTCCTGTTGCTGAGATAATTACTAACTAAACTGCATTATTTATCAGAAAGGCCATAAGCGCTGAGTTTACCTAAGAGCAGGCTGTGAGGGAGGCAATCAAAGGCCTTTGTCAAGTCCATGAGAATGGCTGCGACATACTTATGGCTGTCAAGTGCCTTGCGCCAATCCTCTACTAGTCTCAGTAGAGTGGACTGACACTCCACGCGTGTTTTGCGTCCGCTGAGATGTCAATTTAGTATTAGAACAAATACGTCCAGGAGTGACGCTGCAGTTTCGTATTGAGTGGATATGATGCATTGAAGAACTTACACTTTACATCATTAGATCTAAGATTCCTATCGCAAATGTGTTCTTGTGTACCACATTAACCACACGGTACTTTGCTGGTTTCATGCTTAGTTGCACTAGTTCTAGGCGAATTCCGTATGCGCTGCAATCGATGGGAATGTCCATATATATATATATATATATATATATATATATATATATATATATATATATATATATACATATATATATATATATATTATGTGTGTGTGTGTGTGTGTGTGTGTGACATTCCCATCGATCGGGAGAGAGATAGAGAGAGAGAGAGAGAGAGAGAGAGAGAGAGAGGGAGAGAGAGAGGGAGAGAGAGAGAGAGAGAAGGAGAGAGAAAGGGGTAACTAGTCGGAAATAGACGTGTTGGGCGAGAACGCCAAGTCGGACTTGATCATTTCCACCGAACGACTGTAATATGTAGTGAAGCCACCAGCTCCTCTCATCGCCAACGATTGCTCAATGCCAATAATTATTAACACAAACCGACCTATTGACTGAACAGTCTATACGGGGGAGCGACGATGTGTAATCACTCAGTAGTTTTCCATAGAAAATGTTTAGGCCCAACACCGGTTATGGGTCAGTTAACAAACATAATACAACGTCGTCACGATCTAGTGCACCCAAATGTATGTGCATGTTTGTATTGGTGCGTGCGTGAGTGCGTGAGTGCGTGTGCGCATGTACCTGGCAGGTGATATAATGTTCCTCAACTGAGAAGATAATGATCACCAATATAATATATAATAGTATGGTATTTATCTGGCTGTTACTAAGTAAGATTTCTTGGATTTCAAGACATAACAGGCCAATGATACTGTTTCACTGGTCACTAGGGACTTACTTGTTACAAGTTGACAAGGGAGTGTTTTCTCCCAAATGTTCACAAATACCGCAAACTACTTATTGAAAGTATCTTCTTCGGTTTTTATGCAACCAGACTTTTATTTCGAAACATGAACATTCATATCAAAATGATTACAAGACATACAGAGACGTGGCAAATGCTCTGTTGGTTACGATGCACATTCTATCAAAGCGTAGATCATTCGTCATTCGCACTAACCAATGAAACACTCTTCCGGTCATAGTGAAAACGGTGTCAGACAGCAGGCTGAGTGCTTACGGGTCCAGGAATTCATGAATTAGTAAGTAGGGTCAAGCCCATTCCACGGAGGGTCCCAGAAACTCACACTGTGCAATAAGTATTATTTAAGTGAAGACAATAAGAGCCGGTTCAGTCGTAAGAGAACACAACACTCTTATGAAGTCAATATTATGTTGATGACTTGATGTCAAACACCTACACATTGTGAAATTATGTTCGCATGTGCTACCTTCCCTCCCCTCGTCACCTTGTTGAACAGCTTGGGGAGTAGGCAATCAACCGCATAACTGAGCAGGTGTAAATCTGAACGCTTATTCCAAATCAAGTTTGTTTGTGTCAACTGTTGTTTGGTCTAGAGGAACCAGCAATCATGAATCCTACGGCAGTTTTTCTGATAGTCCTCGTGTGCGGAATTAATTCCATTTATGACTACGAAAAAAAGTAAGTGAAATTAGCAATTATTCCGCGCTACCTGTGATCGCGTACGTGGGATTGTCTCCTTGTGGTCTTGTGTGAATACGTCGTGTGCGTTGGACATTTAAAAACTCGCCACTTCGTCTTTAAAACATGTTATTAATCATCTTATCACTAATTATGTATCACTCCATGAATTGTTTAGTCATTTCTGTTTTGAAATGGCAAAGGCATTGTTTGTTTTATATTGACATGTTGTAGCATAAATGTTCACAGTACTTCATATCACCATATTACGTCTCAAATATGTAATTATTAGTAATAATAATAATAATATACATGTGTAAACAGCAGCCCTAGGCAGATGTTAATACCAACAAATTTCGTTATTGTACCTGTTTTAGTAGTCGTATTATCATAGGTGTGTACATGTTCTCGTTTGTGTGACACGCTTGAACGAACACACGCACGCATATATGCCAAACGTCAACATACACATAGTGCACATGCACGTACACACACACTTTCCTTTATCAACAGTCATATAAACTGGGTTTCGACAATGTCATCTGAGTTGACATGTTTACACTTGTTCAGCACGAATGTCCCCGACGTAAGCGGGCAGTGCGCAATGTTTTGGCATTAGACTCACCGCACACTGAGCGAAGACAACACAAGCTGGTGACGTCACAAGTTACTATCAGTGCCCCGGAGAAAACATACCATCCACATACGTACGTGCGTTCGTCCACGAGGGTGTAATGCCTGATTTCGGACGAGCGAACAGACGTATTGCTTAAGACCCCTAAGCATTAATCATTTGAATGAGTCCCTCCTAATATCTCCGCTGTAGTAGCTAAGGAACCGAGAGATGTCATGGTATGGATTCCTCCTCTCTCCTTCGGCCTCCACATCCACAAGTCCGGTGCGTGTGTACGTGCGTGTTCCATGCTAGCTACGTTTTACTTCATTTTGTGTTATGGCTACATAGCTAAATAACAGTCATTATGTCTGCTGTTATTGAGTTTCCATTCATTACTTTTTACAGCATGTCCAGGTCGGTATATACAAGTGAGTGAAGATATGTGGTAAGTTGCCATAATCTGTTAGACAAATTAACTAAAAAATACTTTTCTAGCTGCGTTCATACACCTCGTTTTCTATGACTTGGAATCACAGATTTAAAACACGTTGTGCTAGATTCATCAAGTATTTGGTGATGTGATAATGTACACAACTTTTTGTCATAATTACATTAGAATATAGATGCCAAAATGTTACTAATCACTTTTGCATTTACGTGTTTGTGCAATAGTGTAACAATTAATTATATTAAAAAAATAATTGAATTAATCAACTTCTAATGTCTGAAATTGCTAATATAAATTTATCTTAATAAGTCACAAGATATGTTTACAAGATATAACTTCAAGATAAATGTATTACGGCGCTGTCCAAAAAAATAAAGGTATAAAGCTGGTGACACGGTGTAAGGGTTAGTGGGTGAGTGAGTGAGTGAGTGAGTGAATGAATGAGTGACTGAGTAAGTGGTTGGGTGGGCGAGTGGGTGATCGGGTGGGCGAGTGATTGGGTTAGTGAGTGAGTGAGTGAGTGAGTGAGTGAGTGAGTGAGTGAGTGAGTGAGTGAGTGAGTGAGTGAGTGAAGTGAGTGAGCGAGTGAGCGGGTGAGCGATTGAGCGGGTGAGCGGGTGAGCGGGTGAGCGGGTGAGCGGGTGAGCGGGTGAGCGGGTGAGCGGGTGAGCGGGTGAGCGGGTGAGCGGGTGAGCGGGTGAGCGGGTGAGCGGGTGAGCGAGTGAGCGAGTGAGCGAGTGAGCGGGTGAACGGGTGAGCGAGTGAGCGGGTGAGAGGGTGAGCGGGTGAGCGGGTGAGCGGGTGAGCGGGTGAGCGGGTGAGCGGGTGAGCGAGTGAGCGGGTGAGCGGGTGAGCGCGTGAGCGAGTGAGCGGGTGAGCGAGTGAGGGGGTGAGCGGGTGAGCGGGTGAGCGGGTGAGCGGGTGAGCGGGTGAACGGGTGAGCGGGTGAGCGGGTGAGCGGGTGAGCGGGTGAGCGGGTGAGCGGTTGAGCGGGTGAGCGGGTGAGCAGACGAGCGAGTGAGCGGGTGAGTGGGTGAGCGGGTGAGCGGGTGAGCGGGTGAGCGGGTGAGCGGGTGAGTGGGTGTGCGGGTGAGCGGGTGAGCGGGTGAGCGGGTGAGCGGGTGAGCGGGTGAGCGGTGAGCGGGTGAGCGGGTGAGCGGGTGAGAGGGTGAGCGGGTGAGCGGGTGAGCGGGTGAGCGGGTTAGCGGGTGAGCAGACGAGCGGGTGGGCGGGTGAGCGGGTGAGCGGGTGAGTGGGTGAGCGGGTGAGCGGGTGAGCGGATGAGCGGGTGAGAGGATGAGCGAGTGAGCGGGTGAGCGGGTGAGCGGGTGAGCGGGTGAGCGGGTGAGCGGGTGAGCGGGTGAGCGGGTGAGCGGGTGAGCGGGATAGATATATGTTTACAAGATATAACTTCAAGATAAATGTCTTACGGTGCTGTCCAAACAAATAAAGGTATAAAGCTGGTGACACGGTGTAAGGGTTAGTGGGTGAGTGATTGAGTGAGTGAATGAGTGAGTGAGTGAGTGAATGAATGAGTGACTGAGTGAGTGGTTGGGTGGGCGAGTGGGTGATCGGGTGGGCGAGTGAATGGGTTAGTGAGTGAGTGAATGAGTGAGTGAGTGAATAAGTGAGTGAGTGAGTGAGTGAGTGAGTGAGTGAGTGAGTGAGGGTGAGTGAGTGAGCGGGTGAGCGGGTGAGCGGGTGAGCGGGTGAGCGGGTGAGCGGGTGAGCGGGTGAGCGGGTGAGCGAGTGAGAGGGTGACCGGGTGAGCGGGTGAGGGGGTGAGCGGGTGAGCGGGTGAGCGAGTGAGCGCGTGAGCGCGTGAGCGCGTGAGCGGGTGAGCGGGTGAGCGGGTGAGCGGGTGAGCGGGTGAGCGTGTGAGCGGGTGAGCGGGTGAGCGGGTGAGCGGGTGAGCGGGTGAGCGGGTGAGCGGGTGAGCGGGTGAGCGGGTGAGCGGGTGAGCGGGTGAGCGGGTGAGCGGGTGAGCGGGTGAGCGGGAGTGAGCGGGTGAGCGGGTGAGCGGGTGAGCGGGTGAGCGGGTGAGCGGGTGAGCGGGTGAGCGGGTGAGTGCGGGTGAGCGGGTGAGCGAGTGAGCGGGAGCGGTGAGCGAGGTGAGCGGGTGAGCGGGTGAGCAGAGTGAGCGGGTGAGCGGGTGAGCGGGTGAGCGGGTGAGCGGGTAGCGGGTGAGCAGAGAGCGGGTGGCGGGTGAGCGGGTGAGCGGGTGAGTGGGTGAGCGGGTGAGCGGGTGAGCGGATGAGCGGGTGAGAGGGATGAGCGGTGAGCGGGTGAGCGAGGTTGAGGGGTGAGCGAGGTGAGCGGTGAGCGGGTGAGCGGTGAGCGGGTGAGCGGTGAGCGGGTGAGGTGAGGGGTGAGTGATGTTACAAGATATAACTTCAGATAATGTCTGTAGCGAGTGGCTGATCGGAACAAATGAAGGGTATGAGCTGGTGACACGGTGTAAGGAGTGTAGTGGGTGAGTGATTGAGTGAGTGAGATGAGTGAGTGAGTGAGTGGAATGAATGAGTGACGAGTGAGGGGTGGCGAGTGGGTGATCGGGTGAGGGGAGTGAATGGGTTAGTGAGGGGGAGGGTGAGGGGTAGGGTGAGTGAGTGAGCAGTGAGTGAGTGAGTGAGTGAGTGAGTGAGTGAGCGGGTGAGCGGGTGAGCGGGTGAGGCGGGTGAGCGGGTGAGCGGGTGAGCGAGTGAGCGAGTGAGAGGGTGAGCGGGTGAGCGGGTGAGGGGGTGAGCGGGTGAGCGGGTGAGCGGGTGAGCGCGTGAGCGCGTGAGCGGTGAGCGGGTGAGCGGGTGAGCGGGTGAGCGGGTGAGCGGGTGAGCGGGTGAGCGGGTGAGCGGTGAGCGGGTGAGCGGGGAGGTGAGCGGGTGAGCGGGTGAGCGGGTGAGCGGGTGAGCGGGTGAGCGGGAGTGAGCGGGTGAGCGGGTGAGCGACGGGTGAGCGGGTGAGCGGGTGAGCGGGTGAGCGGGTGAGCGGGTGAGCGGGTGAGCGGGTGAGCGGGTGAGCGGGTGAGCGGGTGAGCGGGTGAGCGGGTGAGCGGGTGAGCGGGTGAGCGGGTGAGCGGGTGAGCGGGTGAGCGGGTGAGCGGGTGAGCGGGTGAGCGGGTGAGCGGGTGAGCGGGTGAGCGGGTGAGCGGGTGAGCGGGTGAGCGGGAGAACGGGTGAGCGGGTGACCGGGTGAGCGGGTGAGCGGGTGAACGGGTGAGCGGGTGAGCGGGTGAGCGGGTGAGCGGGTGAGAGGGTGAGCGGGTTAGCGGGTGAGCGGGTTAGCGGGTGAGCGGGTGAGAGGGTGAGCGGGTGAGCGGGTGAGCGGGTGAGCGGGTGAGCGGGTGAGCGGGTGAGCGGGTGAGCGGGTGAGCGGGTGAGCGGGTGAGCGGGTGAGCGGTGAGCGGGTGAGCGGGTGAGCGGGTGAGCGGGTGAGCGGGTGAGCGGGTGAGCGGGTGAGCGGGTGAGCGGGTGAGCGGGTGAGCGGGTGAGCGGGTGAGCGGGTGAGCGGGTGAGCGGGTGAGCGGGTGAGCGGGTGAGAGGGTGAGCGGGTGAGCGGGTGAGCGGGTGAGCGGGTGAGCGGGTGAGCGGGTGAGCGGGTGAGCGGGTGAGCGGGTGAGCGGGTGAGCGGTTGAGCGGGTGAGCGGGTGAGCGGGTGAGCGGGTGAGCGGGTGAGCGGGTGGGTGGTTGGGTGGGTGACGGAAGAGTGAATTACTAGACTCGTTTTGCAAATATAAACATGGTTTAAGCTGTAAACCTTAACTATTATAACGCAATTATATATGTCCACTACATAATACATTACTTCTTAATTTATGCATGTTTCTAAAAATTCATATTTAGATGATAGAAACAGTGAGAGAATTAAAACAAACGTGATTGTTGGCGGTACACAGATGAAAAGGCAAGCACTCAAACACAGAAACAGTAGACAGATGCATTGAGGCAAGCACTCAAACACAGAAACAGTAGACAGATGCATTGAGGCAAGCACTCACACACAGGAACAGTAGACAGATGCACTGAGACAAGCACTCACACACAGAAACAGTAGACAGATGCATTGAGGCAAGCACTCACACACACAGTCGCACTGAAAAATCACACTATTAATAGTGTTGACGAAAGTCGAAAAGAATAACACAAAAATACAGTATTAGAAACATTAAACATACATGTAGAAATATCATACCTAAATATCAACATAAAGAGACTAAGCCGTGGGTATTAACATAGCCGTTATACAGTACTACTAAATAGCAACCACGTCGTAACTCATCCGTCGAACAAACGGGAAATTTCACCATCAACTCACGATCGTAAGAATAGTCTATAAATGCTGTCAAATTACTAAACTCGTTTTGCAAATATAAACATGGTTTACGCTGTAATCCTTAACTATTATAACGCAATTATATATATCCACTACATAATATACTAATTCTTATTTTAGTCAAGTTTCTAAAAAAAAACTCATATTTAGATGATATAACCAGTGAGAGAATTAAAACAAACGAGATTGTTGGCGGTACACAGATGAAACGTCGATGGTTAACAAAAAGAGTCTGATCTCCAATTACCGTTAATCGGCAGCGACCGTACAGCTAATCCATCAGCGGCATAAGCAAAAACACCCAGGCTCAGCTTCAGAAAATGATATTAAACGTATTTGTTTCAGGCTAAAGCAAGTAAACTACCGATTGAACTAGTTATTGTAATATTGTTGCACGCAGCGTGTAACTAATAAATATATAGGCACAACTAATGCACTGCAACGATTAGGCACTTCGTACGTAATATCCCAACGTGGTACCAGATAAGTACAACTGTACATTTATGAGAGGTTTCAAGCGCCAAAACAAGTTTCGTGAACATATGACAACACACATATTTGTAACATGGGGACCAACCCATTCATGTTATAGGGGGACCAACCCATTCATGTTACAGTGGGCCAACGCATTCATATTACAGTGGGCCAACGCATTCATATTACAGTGGGCCAACGCATTCATGTTACAGTGGGCCAACGTATTCATATTACAGTGGGCCACCGCATTCATATTACAGTGGGCCAACGCATTCATTTTACAGTGGGTCAACGCATTCATGTTACAGTGGGCCAACGTATTCATATTACAGTGGGCCAATGCATTCATATTACAATGGGCCACCGCATTCATATTACAGTGGGCCAACGCATTCATATTACAGTGGGCCAACGCATTCATGTTACATGGGGCCAACCCATTTATGTTACAGGGGGCAACTCATTCATGTTAAACAGGAACAACCCATTCATGTTAAACAGGGGCCAACCTATTCATGTTTGAGTGTGTGTGTGTGTGTGTGTGTGTGTGTGTGTGTGTGTGTGTGTGTGTGTGTGTGTGTGTGTGTGTGGGTGTGGGTGTGGGTGTGGGTGTGGGTGTGGGTGTGGGTGTGGGTGTGGGTGTGGGTGGGTGGGTGGGTGTGCACGTATATGTGAGCGTGCATATGCGTATGCATTCGTGTGTGTTTGTATATATTTACGTAGATGTGTTCTGCGTGTATATTTCAGCGTGTATTTTATGTGTATGCATCTGTGTGTGTTTGTATTCTATGGTTGTGTATACATGCATGTGTATTTGCGTTTGTGTGTGTGTGTGTTTGTGTGTGTTGTGTGTGTGTTCTGTGTATATGCATGTGTGTGTATGTGTGTGTGTTGTGTGTGTGTGTGTGTGTGTGTGTGTGTGTGTGTGAGTGTGTGTATGTGCATGTGTGTGTGTGTGTTTGTGTGTGTGTGTGTGAGTGTGTGTGTGAGTGTGTGTATGTGTATGTGTGTGTGTTGTGCGTATGTGCATGTGTGTGTGTGAGTGTGTGTATGTGTGTGTTGTGTGTATGCATGTTTGTGTGTGATGTGTGTGTGTGTGAGTGTGTGTGAGTGTGTGTGAGTGTGTGTGTATGTGTGTGTGTGTGTTTGTGTGTGTTTGCATGCTTATTCGTGAGTGTGTGTATGTGTGTTTGTCTGAGCTTCTCTTTTGGTGTGCGGCTCCGTGATTGATTTCGTGTGTTTGTGTGTTTGTGTGTCTGGTTGTATGTTGGCGTTTATATAACGTTTGTGTTTATATTTGAGTGTGTCTGAAAGCGCGGTTGCGTGCTTCCGTGAGTGCGTGCGTGCGTGCGTGCGTGCGTGCGTACAAGTAAACATAATAACTCCGTATTCCTGCTGCAGCTTGAACGCTGGTTACATTACCGTCTTCTCCATTATCGGCGTTCTCCTCATCACCGGTTGCTGTGGTTGTTGCTGCTGCTGCTACTGCTGCAAGAATAAACGACCGGAGTTCATTCAAAGATTTGGTAAGATGAGATACTCGTATCATTGTTCAAGCTGTAATAAATGTTGCACTGTCCGAGTCGCCACAACGGTACATATCCTAACAGGCACTTAACTGGCCCCGTCTATCACTATCTATAGTGGTGGATAGATAGGTTGGCCTCTTGATAAGCCAAATGGCTTCCTTCTCCACCTGCCATCTGGAGTTGATTCTCTAGGTGGCAATATTGTTATATCTTGTTAAATCACACGACCTGTTGCCTCCCAAAAAGGTCCGCCAAGCCGCCAAGCCTTCGCCGACCACGTGGTGCTTTAGAATATGACGTCGAGTATTCTTTTGGAATATGGTCTGATTGATATTAGCTTACTAATGGAAAACTGATGAGTGATTAACATTTTGGTTCAAGACGCCTCTAAGAATGGTAACCGAGGAATCAGCTAACTTATTATTGCTGTTATTGTTATTATTATTATTATTAAAATTATTATTATAATAAAGATAATAATAATAATTATTATTATTATCATTACATTTAGAACCATCGCTTTCTTTAAAGTTATCGCTATCGGTATCGGTATTAGTGTCATTATTCTTATTATTATACTGCTGTTATTATTATTGTGTTTCCAGTGAACAGAAACTAGCAGGGAGCCTCCGTCCCCGTAGCTACAACCAGAGCCCGCCCGTGTGTTACACCAGACCATAGAGGCTGACGTTGCCGTCCACAAAACCAGGAATGTACCACAAAGTTCCAGTGGTCCACCCGCCGTAGCGCCGGTCTGCCCGAAGACAGTGTTAAAAAACACTACGACCAAAGCAATGCTGACAGGACGGAAGTAATGACCACCCAGTGTTGCACTAAGTTTGGATTAACATAATTCGTTTTAGAGAAAATGAAAACTAGACTCTTTCAATTCCCCGAAAATACATATTTGTCTAAATCTCATTGTGACCTTTATTGTACCAACAGGTAAATATCGTGGTGCCATTGTTTCAAAGGCAGCGCATGTGTATTCACTTTCTAAAATGAATTGTAAAGAAATACACCATTCTATATTATAATAATGTTTATTATTATAAAGTCACAGTGTAGACCTATGTTGATATTGGCCTTTGTTACGTAGTAATAATATGCACAACCACGTCTTACAAGAATACTAATTTAAATATGTATTATATATTACCATTATTAGTTTGTATACTTATATGTTCTATTAATTATAGAAATTTAAACACACTGCACATAAAATATTTCTTGATAATAGTTACATTGGGATGCGGGCGACTGGTTTACTCAATCATTATCTTATTTCATTTCAATAATTAAAACAAACTGTTTCAAGACTGTTCATGTTTGTTTGTATGATATATTCAACTCCAAATAAAGCCTCTACTGATAGCATGTTTATTATAGTTTTAAAAGCATATTAAGTAGTCATTAAAATATACACAAATTGACTGTTGTTACTTTCTGAAAAGTGTTCGTTTCGAGAACGTACAACCTGGATTGAAAACATATCGCGGCAAGCAAGAATAGCCAGGACGGCATATCCCTTGTGATACAGTTGTGTCAGTTTTGCGTTGATTCATGTTAAATAACACCCTGTAGCATTTCTAATTCCATACGATAGACGGAGGCATCTTAGAGAACAATCGTAGCGACGGAAATAAATCTCGGCAAAATCTTGCGTTTACATAAAAGGGCAAAGTTCCATTTCGGCCAATCTCTTCCGGCAATATCGCTTCGTCACCGTTCTTGAAGCGGTCTGGTTGCAAGGCGACCAGGTGACATATTTCCGGAAGTTGTTTCACCGTCAGCGCCTTCCGGTATATATCATTATGCACCATCATCAGCAGACAGTCGACGCCCGTCAGAGAGAACGGCTCGTCGAAAGGCGAACGGTCAAACAGGATGGTTGTGTTGAAGAATTGTTGTAAGCGACTATTCGTCTTTCTGTCGTACGGTTTCCTACGCAGTAAATGACGTAGACCGCTGCAGAAGTCCTTAGCACGACGACGGATTTGTCTGAACACCGACACCTCAGTTCCCAGCTTGTCTTCGACGGAAATCTGAGCCTGCAACAAACAGTAACAACGTGTTTCTACGAATTTAGTTTGCTAACGATAGCACTGAAATTCACCGTTATCTTGTCATAGACGGATTAAACCTTAATTAGAAATTCCGCATACGTGGAGAAATTTTGGGATACGTCAGACATTCAATATATTATCAGGGTCATTAGTGATTAATAAAAAGAAATTATAATGAAAAAAGGCATACGTATATTAATTATTACCTGATGTACATTACAAAGAGTTTTATATTCTCAATGAATCCATTTTCATTATAATTTGGGACACTATAGAATCCCTTTTGTGTCCTAAAGAATCCCTTTAACCACGTGACGTTAATGCGGCCACTGCACCATGATGATCATGCGCTTTTCATCTTTTTGGGACATTAACGAATCCCTTTCATCTCGGAAACAATCCCTTTAACCACGTGACGTTAATGCGGCCATTGCATCATGTTGATCATGCACTTTACGTCAGACCGTGTTTAATTCTACTCACCTGCAACTTGCGCACAAAATGGTCGTATATCGCATAGTCAATGCCACTCCACTTCCGGTGTCTCGCAATCAACGAGTCCTCGTCTTCTTGGGTTCCGGTGGCCTTTCCTTTATATTTTAATACTCGAAGAGGCAGGAACAATATATCTTTTGCCGACCAACACAGGCGGCGTTTCATCAGCACGAGACTTTCGTCAATACGTTCCATGATGAGCACAAGGTGAAAGTTCGCATCAATCTGTTTGATCAACGCGTCACCGGCTGCTAAGTCGCTGACATTCCTATTCAGACCGAAGAACTTCGCCATTATGTTACGCGTACGGTAGACCCGATCGTGTTGTTCTGGATTACTTAGAAGGTCTTCGAGAAAGTCTTGTTTCTTCGATATGTTTAATGTGGTGAATATATTAGCGTAATTTATATACGATTTGACATGCGTGAATGGATGTCGAAGGTTAGTGAGATAGAACGTGTCTTGGGGCATCAGTTGTTTCACTTCTGACTCGCTGTACATTGTGTGGTCGCAGAGGATGTTGTAGCGGCCGTCGAAACCAGTCGATCGATTCGGCTCTGGCAGTAGAAGGTGACGGAACATTCGGGACGGATACGCCCACTTGTTGACGAACAACATGAACGACAGATTGCGCACCAGACCGAAACGTAGCAACAGTTGTTGAACAGTTGTACTGCCCGTCTTTGCTATTTTCAGGAAGAAGATGTTCCGCTTTTCGGTGCAGACATCTCCGTCATTGTGAATTTTCGTTTCGTGAGTGATATCACGCACGTGAACAGGCTCTAAATTCACTTGTGCGTAGATGAGATAGATCACACTGTAAAGTATGATGGCAAAGACCAAGTATTTCCAGATTTGTCTTGCGAACTGCAAAAAAATCGCATATGTCAAAACAACGACGCTCCATTCTTGCATAGTATTTCAGATGGCAACCTTCACAAACCAATCGGTGTCATAGCCAGGTGGTTAAGTCGTTGCATATGTTTAAATCATGTATATAATGTGGACATTGTCATGGTACTGATGCTGGCGCTGCCAAACCGTAGACACTGATTTAATGTTGCTGCCCCGCAATCACTGTGTGGTCACATAAACTATAACTTTGAATTAAATTACGAAAACTGTGGCAAATATTACAATTATTTGCAATTTTGACGACTTATCCTTTGACGCTGATTGTAATTGTTTACGATCCTCTGACGCGAAATTACGAAACAACGCTCTTAGTGTAAATTAGGGGAGACCGGGGCTAGTTGTAACACGGATAAGTTATAACAGAGGGCTTGCAGTAAAAATTGCGAATGCAAATGAATCAGCAAGACGACAGTATAGTCACCAATAGTTTTGAGCATGGCACGTATAACATCACATGAGCCCATCGACATCCCTTCGAATTACGCCATTTTAAAGTAAAATGATACTTTTTGCGACTCATTACTTAGAAGGTAACCGTATGTGTATCCATCAGTCATGTTTTTTCTGCTTTATGCTTTGTGGTTACGAGTGTCGTAAACAATACATAAACCATTACATAGGATTATAGATACATTTTTGGCAATCATGTGTTTTGCAAGAGAGCCGGTGTCGGGGCAAGTTGCGACATTCATCCCGGGACACACCGTACTATTCTTAGAACATGCCCCCGTTGCCTTTGTTTATAATGATCTGACAATTCAAAATCAAGTATGGCATCGGCTGTAAGTGTTTCCTCATCACGCGAGTGGTTGATCCAGCAGAGGCCTACCAATTAAAATGATTGCTGTTGTAAAAATTCAATAGGATTTTTTCAATGTTTACTTAGTCTACTATAAATAGTTACTCGATGCGGACCTTGTTCAACTTCTTTTCTTAATATCATAGACACCATTCTACCCGAAGGGCATGACATGTATCATTTCAAAGGAGAGCAACCAAAATTATACAAAAACTCAGGAATATTAGTTACGAAATGCGTCTAAAAGAATGTGGATTATCAACACTAGAAACTAGGAGACTGAGAGGAGATCAGATAGAAGTGTTTAAAATATTGAATGGGTATGAAAATATTGACAGAAATATTTTTTTCTCGGTTAAGGAAGAGATAAGGACTAGAGGACATGGAATTACATTAGCAAAGAAGCAGTGTAGACAAGATATTAGAAAAAACTTCATTTTCACAAAGAACAGTAAATGAATGGAAGAGATTATCGGCTGATTGTGTAGGTGCTAGTAATGTTAATATGTTTAAAAATAAAATCGACATATACCTAAGAAGGGCGGTGTACATTTAGATAGATAGGTTGGACTTTCGATAAGCCAAAGGGCTTCCTTGTCCACCTGCCATCTAGAGTTGATTCGATAGGTGGCAATCTTGTTAAATCGTATTAAATTTTAAAGGGGTGGCACAGTTCAATGGTGACCTTGTTTGACTTTCAATTAACCTAATGCCCCACTCGATTGGGCCATGGAGTAGCTAGTATTTACGAGGACACAAAATGTTTTCCAATGTCTTAAGGTTTATCATAAATATATCCAACACTTGATGGTGTATAATGTTTGCAGGATGGCGCAATGTCATACACTGATCTCACGACAGTGACACTGCCTGGTTGTCGCTCCACACCTCCTCCACCAACTGACAGCTCCATATCATTTCTCGCCGTGGGTGATACCTTATTCTTTCACAAAGTTTGTAAATTCTTCGTAGAAATAAAGAAGATGCATTTAAATTCATAACGAAAAAACTTGTGTGTGTGTGTGTGTGTGTGTGTGTGTGTGTGTGTGTGTGTGTGTGTGTGTGTGTGTGTGTGTGTGTGTGTGTGTGTGTGTGTGTGTGTCCTATTTATGTCACCTCCGCGAATTGCACAGTGAATAGGTTTGTAACTCGATAGCATGTCTACGTGTTTTGTATATTCACAATGACTGTTGAATCACGTCACATTTTACATATGATTATGTTTGCTTTTGTTATAATCTACAGCTTTAGTTATAATCTACAGCTCATTGAAATGTTTATGTTTTTGCGTGTTTTGCTAATTAAAACGGTTTTCTTAAATGCGATATGTAAAAGGTGATTTTCTATGCAGAATCTTCTAAACTATGTGCATGTATGTTATAGTTTATACCGTTGTTGTCAAGTTACTTATATTACCTAAATTATATATGCATATATGACAACAAGTTCAGTCGGTTAAGATACCTATCCGTAATCATAACATGTGTTGTCTTTGTTACAACTATCCCCGATTATTTAATATAAAGTGTCTTTTAACCTTTAAATATGATTCATTAAATATTATTTCTTAAATACGATTCATAATCATAATATTGTTCTTAAATTAATAAATTTGCTAATTCGAAATGTAAGTTGAAGTTTGGATGCGTTGTCATTGAAAATCCCCATGGAATGATGTCGGTAGGACTATCTGCTGACAGTATTCTAGTCCTTAAGTATTGCTACTACCATTAACAGAAACATGGACGGGATTGTTTGATAGTTGAAATGTAACAATCGCGAAAACAATACTTACCAATTGTTAGAACAAAACATAATACGGCCTATATTGTTACATAAATAGGATACCGCACTCACTCAAGCGTCGAACAATTGCGAACCGTACGTGCGCAATACTCGTTCTGTTGAGCGAATTAAAACGTTCGTATGCCACCGATCGGCAATAATCCTGACGGTGTGGAATTGACAAGTGATGTTCTTATCGCTGCTGTACTGGCATGAGGATAGACGCAAGCCTATTTTAAACTAGCTATAAATTATGGGACAGTAAGATAGTAAGACTATATCAGCTGTATGTGTCGAGAACGATGAGACAGGTTATAGAAAGGTTATAGACTTGTGTCCCATCTTGTCTCAATACTATTAAAATATGCTACCACCAGGCAGGAGACTCAGGGCTTTTAGGGCAAAGAAAGCAAAAACATTGAGCAATGTTATCCCCATGTCAATAAAATTCACCAATATAACCTAAATCCGATAAATATCCATGTCATGTTAGCAAGATTATCAATAAATTCTAGTTATATTTCATACCCATGTTTATACCCATTTCTTGATTTTAGAAGGTGACGTGTAGTCAGGGAAAGAGACAATTGTGTGTGACATACACATACACCATCTGGCATTTGGGGTCAATATGATACTCTTTTGATGGGCCAAAATGGCCCAGTGCCATTGCGCCCCACGTTTTCTCCAAAGTGACCTACTTCAGAAACATAATACACTGCAAATTTATTCAGAAATTCTAAGAGGATTTAATTAATTTAAAACGTTGCTCTTTTTAAACTTGGCTTCCATTTTACCATAAACCCATCCTCTTCAAAGCGTTTTAGATTACCAAAACAACAATTTGATGCTTAACAAGGCCATTGTGCCCCACCTTTCCCTACTTCGTATTCCAAACAAACAATTCCATGATGTCGTCTACTACTACTACTACTACTACTACTACTACTACTACTACTACTACTACTACTACTACTACTACTACTACTACTACTACTACTACTACTACTACTACTACTACTACTACTACTACTACTACTACTACTACATATTTACAATACCTACATTAGCAAAAGCATAAGATCACCTACGTTCATTCTGCGCAGTGGCCTGACATGTGAAACGCCACTGACATTCATCGTGGCGATCCAGCCAAACGTATGTGTCCCTCGAGAATGACTGAACAAGCGAACTCTACGTCCACACTCCATGAATATAGTAGATCATTAAACGTTTCGGGATATAGTTACTTCGTTTAGTGCGGTGACGTGATATCATATCGTCACAAGCGCTGGTAACAATGGATAATTAAGCCTATCAGAGACCAGCCGCACTTTGTGTAATAATGACTGTTGGCGTGTTGATCCATCTACCATGTTTGTGAGGTATTCTGATGAGGCTCGCTCTTTTGAGTGATTTTGCCTCATACCAATCATATCTTTCTTCAGTGGTACGTTTCTCCATTTGGTGCAGTACCAACTTTCTGCATTTCAATGTTTCCAAAACGAAAGAAATGTGCATAGACTTCCGTCGTAATATAACTGTCATCAGACGTATTGTCACCAATGGTAAACATGTAGAACAGGTCGATTCCTTCAAGTACCTTGGTTTTGTGTTAGATACGAAACTGACCTTTACAGAGTATGTTACAGCCGTGAGAAGAAGTCTCAGCAGCGACAGCACGTTCTTCGCAAATTGACCCAAACCTTCTTCTATGTCTGTATCGTAGCATCGTTGAGCCTCTCATAATGTATTGCAGTATTTGTTACTATCCTGCTCTTTCCGTGAGTAACCGTCCCAGGCTTTTAAAAATCCCACACGTTGCTGCCAAGATCATTGGTTTACCTACACCAATGCTGTCCCAATGATCGACCTTGCAATCTTGAAGAAAGCTCGTGCTGCTGTCGCTGCTGAGTCTCTTTATATATTTTCATGTTCTTCCGTCTCGAAGGAGATATCGTTGCATAAAATGCAAAACGGCTCGCTACAGCAGGAGTTTTGTGTCTGTTGCAATTATAATGTTAAACAAGTGATATTGATGCCAACGGATTTGCTTTTTGTGTGGTTACATATTGAATTTAATTTGTATTTTGTGACAATCTTTTTTTATCTTACATATGTTTAGATACGATCATGAGCTGTACAATGAATATCCTTTTTAAGGACATTAAAGAAAATTTAATTGAACTGAAATGAATTGAAAAACACTGTTGTTTGATGATGGCATAAGTGCGATATTTGTTTCACGGTAAGGTCAGTGCAGACCACGATAAGGTCAATGCAGATCTTTGCAATTGTTTCTACGGGGCCTGTCTCTTGTGAGTTTTCAATCGCACCGGCATTTCGATTTGATTGGATTTGACATACCTGTCAATGTTAGTGTACTTTACACAAGGATACCAAGACGACGCGCCACAAGAGAATCACAAATATTCGACAGGTATATGTCATATATTAGCTTGATTAAGGCTGAAATTGTAAGGGTATATATCAAGATGAGGGTTTCATAGACATATCTTGGAGGGTCTACACTTTTGGAATCGTGTTGATTTAAGCTCTCTAAATTTCTTTAAATGTTCTTAGATCAAACATCCTGATATTTTCCCTTCGCAAATGCAATCCCAACACATACCAAAACGTAACACCTGTGAAGAAAACCAATGTTCTGCAGGCCAATTCCACCCAAACTGTTTCCAACATGAAGTTTGTTAACAGTCATATATTTCCTACTTTGGAGCGTAATTTGTTGCTTTCGGGACTGGTCAGTCTTATAAAACCAGCTGCATCCGTTCAGTAAATTAATGTGTATTGAGTACCCGTCAAATGTGTTGTGGTTCAGATTAATAAACAAAATGCCTTAAAAGGAAGATGAATAAAATGAAGAACTATTAAACCATCATCGGTACAGCAGTGGTCAATTCAAACCAACGGGTATATTTATTTGTGATGTTTTATCAGTTATTTTTCTCTATTTATAGATAGTGGTAACCTCCACACATGCATCACCAGGACCAAAGATGACTGGATTTGTATGTTTACATGCGTGCAAACTAGGCAACTTATCAAGTTGACCATATACTAGCTAGTAGTAGTAGTAGTAGTAGTAGTAGTAGCAGTAGCAGTAGCAGTAGCAGTAGCAGTAGCAGTAGCAGTAGCAGTAGCAGTAGCAGTAGCAGTAGCAGAGCAGCAGCAGCAGCAGCAGCAGCAGCAGTAGCAGCAGCAGCAGCAGAGCAGAGCAGCAGCAGAGCAGTAGCAGAGCAGCAGTAGCAGAGCAGCAGTAGCAGTCAGAGTAGCAGAGCAGGTAGCAGTAGCAGTAGCAGTAGTAGTAGTAGTAGTAGTAGTAGTAGTAGTAGTAGTAGTAGTAGTAGTAGTAGTAGTAGTAGTAGTAGTAGTAGTAGTAGTAGTAGTAGTATCTTAAGTGATACAATAGCCGGAAGAAGTTGTGAAAATGTTACCGAGTCATCTGCTAAAACAACGGTTCTCCAGCTCAAAATTGCCATTTAGGACGGCCACGAAGAGTATCAAGTGATTGCCAAACACTGTCTTACACTAGCTTACTTGGCTGTAGCAGATGCAAGTGAATGAATTGTTTCTTCTAAATACACATTTCCGCGTACTCATACATTATTTAATAGTATGCTACTTAATATGTTTAATATTACGTGCATTGGTGTTAATAGTAGTGTAGTATGAAACATTGTCGAAATCATACGTTCCTCAAGACTTTGTCAGCAATCTTTGCCATATGGCTCAATACTGAAGATTTTTTTAAGTAGGCGTCTCAAACTAGCTGTGTAACCAATCACTTAGGAAGAGATCCGGTGTCCCTCTATCCAGTCTAGCAGAACAGCGTATTAAGTCGCATCGTGTTTTTGCTGTATTATGATATGTGGATAAAGGATTTTGCTATCTAAAAAAACATGTGTTTCGGACCTTCTTTTCTAAGTTCTGTACTGATACGCGGGCGGTCATCTTCATCAACTCTGCATCTCTTCACACCTTCCTCCTTGTGCGGCGTCTCGGTGGAACTGCTTGACAGAACTGGAGAGTAGCAATGGTCAGGGGTGTCAGAAACATATGCAGATATGAAGAAAGAGTCAATCCATTCTGCTACTTATGTTGAGCATAGTGTGATACCCTTCAGGCCCCCTTTGGTTGGGTTGTCCTTGGTCTCGGCAGGCAGGAGCACTGGCATCTCGAGGCAGTGCCACGAGAGGCACCTTGCATAGTTGTGGTGTCCAGCGATGAAAAAGTATGGTAATATACGCTTGTTGCAGATCTGCTGTAGAAGCCAATCCCCCTCTGGAGAGGGCACGGCTTTATCCAACTGGTCGCCACTGAGTAGACAACCCCATAACCCAAACGAGGAGCAACTGGTGTGCGAGCAAGGTTGGGGTTATGATGTTGTCTACCTAGTGGCGATTAGTTGGATAAAGCCGTTCCTTCTCCAGGTATTCACATACCTTCTCCCACGTCTTGAAGCCAGTCTGCAGGAAGGATTGTAGGAGAATGGAAGAAACCATCCTGAATGCGCGCAACGCACGCACCCATGGCTTCCATGACCCATGATGCTGCTGATTCCCCCAGAGGCAGCACCAATGAGAGTCTCGAGACCTGACCCCTGCATCAAGTGGCCGATGCACTCATACAAACATAAGTTACTTCCAAGTATGATTTTTGATTATGATGTATGAAAATAAGTACATTTTAACAATCTTGAGCTACAAATGATCTTGACCCTGATATTATACTTTGACCTTGACCTTTAATCACGACAAAAATATCAGCAATGAATTCCTCGAGTCAACCTTATACTGAAAAGTGCTATCACACTTGATTCTAGGCCTATTAGTTCACATGGATCAAGCTTAATTTGCGTTAAAAATGCCATGAAAGTCATTACTCACACACTCTTGATGACTTTACACACATACTTGTGCTGATCACGACCAGCACAAAATGTAATCACCGAATAATACAAAGCTGTCTGACATGGGTCTGCAACACAGTCGCGCTCCTAGTCGCAATATCCTTCAAATAATACATAAGAATACCACACATTAACCTCTATTAGTCTACAGATGGGAATGCACGTGGAATAAATCTACAATTTAACCAACACAACAATATAAGTACCGGAACATAACAGTGGTAATCATATTCTTACTCACAGATATTAGAGTAGGACTGTCATTTAAACCGACTTGCCCCGCGTATGTGGCGCCAGTTCCCATGGCAACTGTGTACCGAGTGACCCGTATTGTAATAAAGAACATTAGTCAATAGCGATATTTTTGTATCTTTTTTAAGTAATTGTAGGTTCCATTAAAGTATCCCTTCTGTCGAGTAAACCGCACTGAAGCGATTGCCAGCCCGGACGATACCTGTGATAGACTATTGTAGTTTAGTAAACAATAGGTCGCATTTCTTTATAGAAACCAAATACCACGACGACCGGAAACCAATATGCAACGTCTGTGTTGAACCATATCCTTCGCATCGTTAGGGGACTTTCTGATCACAACACGTTTATACGTACTAGGTGCGGCATTGACAGTGGCGGTCCAGGGGGTCAAGGAGTTAATGACACTGATCACGCCGAGTGCTCGGCCCTCACCAGTGGGTGTCCACAGCTCTCACCTGTGGGTTTCACGGCCC